>CM031859.1:88085955-88105661 GCA_018697195.1 Certhia americana | reverse complement strand
TCCGCGCCCGGCGCCGCTCCGCTGCGCTCCGCCGGTGCCGGCTGGCGGGCGAGCGAGGGGCGGCGCGGCGACGGCGGGGTGGGGACACGCCTTCTCCCCCGCCCGCGCACATGGAGCGGAGCGGGGCTCCCGCCGCCCTCCGGGGAGCCCTCCCGGCAGAGGGCTTGGGCTTCACGGCGCCCCCATCCCCGCTGTCCGCCCCGTGAAGAGGCGCTTGCTCGAAGTTGTCCACTCAACGCAAGCAACACTTTGTGGGCGTTTTTCCCCCCTCAAGAAAAGCTCGAAGTGTTTGAGCACTATGCAGCTCGCTCCTTATTCGCGGCAGCAGGCGGCCAGAGTCTTGTCTTTCCCAGCTCGTTCGTTTGCCCGCCGGGGCGGCAGGCGGTCCCCGTGCCCGGCGAGGGCAGGGCGGCGGCGGGCAGCGGTGGCCGCAGTGCCAGGCTTCCCTGCAACACGCAGGGTTCTTGTCACAGCCCATCCGCCCCGGCCCTCCGCTGTGCACATCTGGATAGGGAGACTCTTCTCTTTTTCCTCACGAGATAGTCAGTCCATAAACACCGGGAAGAGCCAGGTGCATTAGGCAGTCTTCTTCCCGATCTCAGGTCTCAGCTCCTGCAGCTTCCTGTGTTCCTGTGTCCTGCACCTGCTCTCAAGATTAAAGCAATTATTAGCTGCTACGACCCTGTGTGCACTCTAAAGCTTTGATTTCATTTGGCTGCACCAAGTACAGGGAGTTAATTTCCGCTACTGTTGGCTTTTTTTATCCGAATATTCATTTTTTTATCCGAATGACAGCTCTCCAAACTGAGGTATTTTCTAGGCTCATTAACATCTGGAATATGTTGGGCTAAAAGCAGGCAAGACACAGCTCTTCCTTTCAATGAGATGCTTCCAAGTTATCAGGAGAAAGGGCAGGTAAGTTTTGTCTCTTCCAAACCAAGGCCAAAGATTTGTCACTCAGGTACTGTGTCTTTAAAAGGGCATCCAGGTTATAGTAGTGTTTTCCCATCCCCGTTTTTTGTCGCTCTAGATATTTGCACTTTATGGGTTGTTCTGGCTGCCATGTTACTTATCAGCTGAGATTTCTAAGGCACATTTAGGCGTATCAAAATAAATGAATAGGCGTCCTATTGTGTAGTAATTTTTTTTTTAATCAGAATGATATTAAGCTCTACTATTTTTAAGCCTATTTGTCATCTTCTAAAATTTACTTCTGGAGAGACTCATAAATGTCCCCGTTCCCACGGAGAGAATCCCGCGGTCTCTGGCTGTTGAGCAGTGCCACCACGAGAGGGCGCGGTTAGTCATTGTTGTCATTTTTCCCGGCTTGTTTCCCGCTTTTCACGAGCAACCCACCCAAACTCCAAAATGCTGTCAAGTACACGTACCAGCGCCTTGTGGCACCGTAAGGTCATTTATGATGTCTGCTTAGTAATGCTGATGCCAAGTCCACCACTAAAACATGTCCCTAAGCACCACATCTACACATATTTTAAATACTTTCAGGGATGGTGACTGTCCCTGGTACAGTTAATGTATTTTTCTCTTTGTTAATTTTATACGCAGCAAACACTAAACTTCTCCCTTCTTTGACGTATACTTTATGTATTTCGTTCTTTCAGGAACAATCACTAGAAAATCTGCTTACAAAATTAAATAGCAAAATCTGACTAGAACTCTGACAGTGCTAATGAGTTACCCAGGTGCTTTTGACTTTGCAATTTGTCAGGCTTCCTGCTCCATATGTTCTAACCATCCCTCATAGGGAGCTTGCAGAGGAAGAGAGCAGAGTACAAATAACACAGCTTGAAGACACACATTTACTAACTGTGTTGAAATATTGGTTAGATATGTTCTAGAAATTATTTCAAGAGGAACAAAGCTTTGTGTGCTGTGTTAAGAAGCTGTCTGGTGGAACAGGTAAAATGCTGGCCTGACAAGACTTTATCTTTAAAGTGCATTGCTTGATGAAGTGTTGTGAGTTGATTAATGCCGATTCCTATTTCTAGTTTTCAGTTTCTTTTAATATAGAAGATAATTATTTCCTCCTTCAGGATTACACCATCAAATATTCAATATAAGCAAAGCTAACCTGGAAACAGTGATGTTTTCTTTTCCTCTGTGGTTTGACATGTTCAACTCTAATAATTTTAGTTATAACTGCTGACTTCCAATTGAGGAGATTTGTCCTAGTGAGCTGGTGTCAATAACTGTAAAGCACATCTTCTTGGAGCAGGAACAGCAATTCATCAGGAACAAAACCTCAGATTTCAGGCAGAATTTGCAGGTTTTGAGTTAAAAAAAATTGAGTTCCCTTTTCTTGACTTTTGAGATTGGTTACCCCATTGGAGTTGTGTAATATCAGATTTGTTGTTGTACTAGAACTGCTTAATTTTTGAGGAGACTTCACTGAGGGTAAGCTTTTTTTTTTTTTTTTTTGGTGGTGGTGTTTAATTTTGTGACTGAAAGTCTCAAGAAATTTGAAGAAATAGGATGGAGAGCCAAAACACTGAAAACTTTGTGTAACTATGAGCAAAACATTTAGTAATATATTAAGAGAAAGATCTTTTTAAAGGCAATTCTGTAGCAAAAAAAAAAAGTGTGTTTGAAAGTTCCATCTGTCCTGATTTGAAAAATGGTACATAACTGGTGAAAAATAATGATAGGTGAGCAAATAAATTGCAGTCAGCATAGTAAAGAGTATTTACCCTATATGTTAAAAAAGTATGAGGCATAAAGGCAAAGTTTAGAAGGACTTAGCAGGCTAATAATCTAAAATATAATAAAGCCCTCTTTCCAGTAGTTGTGTTCAGATGGTTGTAGGGTTAGTTTGTTCTTGGTTGGGTTTGAGGTTTTTAGGGTCTGGATACACTGCTGAGACACTGAATCAAAGCAATTACATTTTTCCTGGTGTTATAGTTGTTATCCTTTGCTGCCCAGGAGGAACTTCACAATTAATAGTAATTATGTATAACCAGCTTTCTTTGTGTCAACATTTATTTTCATGGCTTGCACTGTGCCGTTGCATCCTAGGGGTATTTAATGAACTTGAAATATTTTCTACAGCTTCTAAATCTTTCTGACTCCATGCTGAGACCATTGCTCTGTGTTCTGAGTGCAGCTCTAAGCTTGCTTTTAGAGAAGAGAGTCTTTACTTGCATTTTGTATGTGAACAAAGTGTTATATTTTGATGGCAGGCATTTTTCATAACTTGGGATGAAATTCTGTTCTTACTGAGGTAGCTTCTGAATGCTGTTGACTTCAATGCAAGCAAAATTGGCTTTTAGTGGGCTGTCTTGTCAGGAGTCTTGATTATTTTTATGACTACAACATGTAGGAACTCTAGTTGTGGAGCGGGTTGCCATGATGATAGACTTGTAAACATAGAACAAAAAATCTTCCTGGCTAGGGAGTATATAGTATATAACATGTGAAATTGGGGGGAGGAGAACCTCAATCTTCTTGGTGATAAACATATTGCCACATTTAGCTATCTCTCTCCTAATTATTTGGAAAGGCAATATATAAAGAACAGAACAAATGCTTCAAAAGGTTCCACAGGCACAGATGGACTATGGTTTGCATTTATCTTTCATTTAGGGCTTGGGAAAAAATGGTTTCAAATATATCTTTTTTTTTTTTTTAATCTCACTTCTCTGCACCAAAGCCCCTCTGCTTCAGTCTGGTTTGTGGGCTATGTAGAAAACCTTTCAGGAGTTGAGCCTATTGCCACATATAATTACCAAACAAACAGTCTAATGACAGATGCAGGATTGTCAGTGGCACCTGACATAAGAGTACAAGTTCCCTTGTCACTGAGGCACTTATAAAAATCTGAATAATTTTGAATATAAGTGTTTCTAAAAGTGGATGAATGACATTTAGTAGGGAACTGGGTATTCACATATGTATACATGTGCACAGAATACAATCTGTAGTTGACATTTATAATGAGACTAACTTGCTTCATGAAACGTGATAACAGTTTGGGAAATTTGGCTGTGAACAATTAAGATTTGATACTGGAGACTTGGTGTATTTGTGGGTCAGACTGTGAGGTTTTTTAACCTTGTGACAGACAGTTGTGACAGACAACTGCTTTCTTTGTTTTCCTTCACCTCCATATTGAGAAACTCCCAGCAAAACTTCTTGTCCCTGATCCTGGGCTAATTATGAAGACTATTACATTTTCTATGATCATTGAATCAAACGATGTCCTTTTGGGCAGAGATGGTTACTAACTGGGAGAATAAACCAGTTTGTTACATCTGAACTCCAGGCAGGCAGATACAAAGCCCAGAGAGGACATTTCTCGCCTGAGGAAGGTGATTAGAAGGAGACTTGCTAATGGATAATTCAAAGGCATGAACATATCCTCACAGGAGAGTACAACATGGGGATGTGTTTCCACACTAGAGAGATTCTTTTCTAAATTCCTTCCAAGGAGAAGGGGAACAGCCTGAAGAGAAGATGAAAAGAAATAATAGGGTTTGGAGAAGCCATGTATGTGGGTGAATCCTAAGTGTGCTCTCAGAATAGGAACAATAGGTCCAGCTAAATGTGTATAAGCATTATTTTATCACAATCTTACCCCCTTTTTTTTTGCACTAGCTAACATAAAGAGCTGCTCCTGTGCTTTGTTTTTTGTGATTTGGGATGTTTTTTTCCACTTACATCCTCTGCAAAGGCCATGAGTTCAGTTCACTGACCTAAACATACAGGAGTTAATGCCACTTGAAGTACCCTCCATTTTCTCCCTAGTAACTAGCTATAGGGCAAGAGAAAATGTCCCCTGAACCCAGGGAAGGTTTAGGTTGGGATATTAGGATATGTTTATTCACCAGAAGGGATGCAAAGCATTGGAAAGGCCCAGGGAAGTGGTTGAATCAGCATCCATGGAGGTGTTGAAAAGTGGTGTAAATGTGGCACTTAGAGACATTAGTGATGGACTTAGCAATGCTGGAAAAATGGTTGTGCACAATCACCTAAGAGGTCTTTTCAAACCAAAGTGATTGCATGATTCTGTGATTTGCCCTGTTCTCCATCTGCTGCTCCAGTAGTGCATGAGCCTCTGTTGTCCTGCTTGGCAGTCCCAGTGGATGTCCAGCATGCCATACAGGGGACTCTTCATGCTGCAGTCAGGTGACTGAACCGAGCCCTCAGCATCTCTTAGCCTCTTTGAAGCACAGGATCAGAAGCTTGGAAGTTGTGTTGGTTGAGTCTCAGCTCAGGTGCCCTGGTGAGTCACTCATGGCCTTTGGGAAGGTAATTCAGGCATCTGGGACACTGAAATCCCATTGCTGGAGACTTCTGCAGAGCCATTGAAAACAGCACACATTGCTCAGACTGCTTATTTAAAGGACGTGATAAGCCTGGAGGTCTAATTAGGTGAGATGTAATCACAGTGAGTTAGTGTCTCACAAGTAGGGTTTTACTGGATCTGTGGAAAAAATATTCTAGAGTGAAGTTTCTGGAAACACTGGTTAATTTATTCCTTAGTGAGGAATGCTATACTTCTTCATTTTAGATATCTGAAGTTTTAGAGGGAGGAAAGGAGAGTTAGAAACTCTGTCTTGCTATTATGCTGCTCTAAACTTCTCACTTCAGAGGAAATAACTTGTTTCCAAAAAATGCTTTATTTAACTTTTTCTTTATGAATAGAGGAAAATTTTTTTTTCTTCTGCTCTTCACAAATGCAGCATTGTTAACTACTCTCCACTTGATTGTACCACACTACAATAAGTGATGCAGAATTTGGTCTTACCTAACACTCAGGTGTACAAAATTCAGTATTTCTAGCTGTAATGGAGATAATGTGATCACTTTAACTTCCAACTCTGGGACAAAATCCAATCTCTTGCATCATTTAGCAAGGATTTTACCCCTTACATGGAGACATTTATTTCTAAAAAATATTATTCAGCTTTTTTATCATACATGTTCTTTCAGAGGTCCCAGAAACTCATCCTATTGACTATACGAGTTTATGAAAATGTTCAAGCTTGCTAACTTAGATAAATATATGGATGACTATTTAGGACTCAAAGACGATGCTCAGGTTCTTAAAATACTGAATCTGCAGTCAAATACTCATCCACTTAAAATTAATAAACTCTTAGTGTAAATCCTTTGATTCTTAGAGACAATGAGATCAGATATCTTTACAAAATACCTTTTTTTCCTGAGTCTCTTGGAGCATTAGAGGGAGTGCCGGGGGCTGTTACCCTTTTTCAGGACACGGGCAGACCTGGCTTTGCAGTGCAACGAGGTGTTAAAACCTTCCTGTTATCAGAGCTTCGGGAACAAGTGGAGCATGGCTCGATTACAGTTCCAGGAGAGCCAATAAAGCTCTGTCCTGAGCTCGAAGCACAGGACATTAAATAGCAGCTTGCTCCTCTCGGCTGGGTAGAAATAAGCTAAAGATCCCTCACTACTTTCTGTAACTTACCTGCAGAATATTGGAAAGGACTCTGGCTTCCAACAAAGCTTACAAAACTGGGTTGCAGGTAGGCAATTGTAGACATGTCTCCCCAGGTGCCGACATAACATCTGAACAAATTACACAGATGTTCCCCAAGTTCACTAGTGCAAGTTAGTAGCTGCTTTCAGTAGCAGCAACTTCTCACCGTTTGCATGAAGTGACTTTTCCCTAAATGATGCAAGAGTCTGGATTATGTCCCAGAGTTGGATGTTAAAGTGAGCACACCATTATCTCCAGTACACTGCTAGAAATGTCTCATAGCCAGAATGAGTCTGTCTTTCTCTGCCTTCGTTTTATGAAGGAATAGTGCCCCTCATGAGGGTGTTTTTCTATTATGACTTCAAGATGTAACCACTGGTGGTCTGGATCAGGTACAAATCCTTGCGACAAAATCCGCTAGAATGATCTGGTAGATTGAGCAGTGTTTAGACAGAAGAGATAGTGAAATATCTGAGAAGCTGTCTCTCAAGATTAAAACAACTGCATGAGAAGATATTTTTATTTATTTCACACTGTGAAAATATTAATTTGTGTGCAGTTTTTATCCTGAATTGCTCTCTGGTATGAGTTACTGCAGCTTCATTTTGCGCAAGTACTGATTTCATGGGGTTTTTGTGGGTTTTTTAAAACGTGTATTTTTTGCCTATTTCAACACACTTTTGTTTCTCTGTTGGCAACTGCAGATCCTACCTACATGCAGACCTGCCCCCACATTTTAAGTCAAGTGTCACTAAAGTTACAGATTCTGAGACGTTTTGTGGAAAAACAAATGCAATATGTTGACTAATTGTTCTTTTCCTGCTAATTACAGGAGGGGAAGGTAAATTAAACACCCTCTCTTTGAGGAGAGAGGAGTGGGGTTTGAAGAAGGAGCAGTTTGCATGTGGTGCCATGCCAAATTTATAATGAAATTGAAGCTGAAAAAGACCCATCACATGGTGTGTTGGGA
This sequence comes from Certhia americana, assembly GCA_018697195.1. Classification (NCBI taxonomy): domain Eukaryota; kingdom Metazoa; phylum Chordata; class Aves; order Passeriformes; family Certhiidae; genus Certhia; species Certhia americana. The sequence goes on along the minus strand of CM031859.1, from coordinate 88,098,231 downwards.
AGTGCTGCTTGGGGACTCTGCAGTGCTCAAAACCAGTTGTGTCAGGTTGAAACTGAATGGCAAGAGAGCCACCTGCATTGCTGTAATAGCCACTACCTCTGACTCAGCTGCCCAGGTACCTGCAGGATGTAAAGCTAATCAACCGGTATTAGCAATTTAGTCAGCCCCTAATTTTCCTGCTTCCCATGGCGATAAACTGTGAAACTGAGCTGCTGAGGCTGGAGTGACTTTGGCACATCTTTGCCTTCTAGTCAGGGTTGACTCTATCCTTAAGAGAGGGGAAAAAACTAAACACCACAACAGTGATGACAAAACAGATCATTCTGGAAATGATGGATAGGAAACAAATCGGTAATATTGTCTGCAGAGCCATGCAAACTTACTCTGATAAAAGATTTTTGGTAAATTTGGGATTTTGCATGGTAAGCTGCCCAGGCAGGTTTATAGATGTGCCTTTGCAGGAACCAAAATAAAATACATTGCTCATTGCAGATTCTAAACTGTGATTTCCTTTGATCCATGTGAGTTTTTGTGTTTCTGTTTATTTTATTTTTTATTTAACTATTGCACAAACAAAGCAGGAGATATCAGTAATCTTATAACCATAGCAAGGAAAAATTTGTAGACGTCTCTTTAGAAAAGCTTAACATGATTTAATGAGATGCACTGCTCTGTGTTATATTCAATGAATATGATATTGATCTGACTCTCAAAAGTGGGAAATTATAGTAAATAGTACAGAAGCTTGTTTCAGAACACTCCAACCCCTTAGCAGCAAATCTCTGCCCTTAGACTGCAGCATTCAGCTGTAGGAACATCTTTCTGCTTGGAGGTTTGGACTTATTTTTCTTTCTTTCTTTCTTTATTTGTTTGTTTGTTTATTATGTTGTATTGTAGTATTATACTGAACACTTCAAAACATGGCCTTAAGATCATGTTGTTTTCTTATTTTTCTGAAGGGTATTGTTGTCAAATCATTAACATATTTTTCCCTCAGCAAGTCTAAATGTAACTTTCTCTTCTCTTTTTTAGAAATTTCATCTGTTTAAACATTTGTGCTGTAAAACAGACTTCAAACTGGGAACTGACATCTCATGTTTGCACTGCAATTTATTTGATTGCTCTCCTCCTATAGTTATATCTTTAATTTGGAGATCTGTCTTTAGTTCACCAATTTATATCACTGCTTTTCTGTGTCTTCATCCTAACTCATTTTATTATTCATATATTAAAAACTTTCTCTTTTTCTTCAAAAGAGAAGAATAGGGGAAGTAAGCTTTTTTAAAAAAACAAAACACAAAATAGAACTAAAAGTAAAAACAAAACCAAACAAACAGTTTAAACCCCCAAACACTGACAAAAACATTGGACTGAAATCCTGTGCTTCTGTCTTCCAGGAGATGTACTAGAAACTATTTGTGAGTGTCCTTCTCATTAAGTCATACTTTCATCCTCTCTCCTTCTCTCTTCTTAGCACCAAGCATCTTTTTCTAAAAAGAAGATGGTGAGGAGTTCCCCACTCAGCATGGGCTGTGGTCACCCATTCTAATATGTGTACAGTTGCTATGGCCTGGGTCCCAGCAGAAATTAAGGATGTGCCAGAACCTGGTGCTCTCGTTATTTGCAGAGATTATTTGGAAAATATTCCTTAAAACCTCCTCATCTCTCAAATTCGGCATTTCAGTGGCTTCATAGAATATGAAAAATACTCAGCCAAATGTGTAGTTGGATTGTCAGCTGATTTTGGCAGTCTCTTACACTTCTGTTATTTCCTGAGGAGCAATCCTTGAAAGCCAAGAACAAGACAAGCCTGTGGAGTTGTGATTTTTAACCCTGCACTTCTCGGTGGCTTTGTGAGGGTGAGCATGTTGAAGTATTCCTCCTCCCAGTGTGCCAGAGAGGCCTGGCAGACCAGTTACCAACCTGAAGTTAATGGTTTCCTATCCCATACTAGGGCGGAAGAGAGATGCACAATCTTCCTTTCACGGGGTTGGGTCTTAAAAGATTCAACCTATTGCTGAATTTTGTAATTACATAACCAAGTTACTTTGCCTTCCCCAAGAGTGTAATTCTAGTGGATGAAGCCAACCATACCAATAGAGTCATTCTGAATTTACAGAAGTGTGACAGAGTTAATAATGGATCAGTATTTCTGAGTCTCTGTAGGCAAATAAAGTAATACAGTTGCATGGCTAATAACGATGGTCTATCTGGTATGCCAGTATTTTCTGTATTTAATGAATTTAGGCTATAAATTCCATTGAAAGGAATCTGTGTTGCAGAAATTGTGATCATTTTGGTTAACTGGCTCAAGAGACATATTGTGAGTAACAGAATAATTATTTCTCATGGACAAAATGTTTGGTACAAATGCAGGCGTTAGATTCTTAGATTATTTTGCTGATGATGTAAAAGCAATCTTCTCTGTCTCCTACTATACGGAAGTGATTCTGTAGTAAAAAAGAAAATAGCTCTCAGGCTCCTTAAACCTCACAGGACAAATTTCAGCCTAGCATGAACTTTTACTGATGAATTGAGGACCTTGGAGCAGGGACTGGTAATGGAAATAGCAATGGAGACAATTTTAGAGTTGAGAATGGTGATATGATGGATTCTCTGTGCCTTGAAATTTTGTATTTGTGGGGGATTGCAAGATTGGTGTGTCTGAAAAAGCAGCATTCCCTTTTGCTATTTAGAACAGCAGACTCCAACAGAAAGTGAATACACAATTCCAGAAAGATCATAAAGAACTATAGTTACTTTTGCCCTCTTTGGTAGTAGGGAAGTAATTTTGGTGCAAGAGTAACTGTGTTTCCAAATGTCTGTAGGGAGTGGCTCATCTCTGAACAACAAAGTTATTGAACTGTGAACTCCGTGCAGGAAAGTTTTGTTGTTAGTTTAGGACAGCAGCAAATACTGCTTTCAGTCCTTGTGATGCTTTCATCAGAGAAATCTGTAGTTCAATAAGAATGATACTCAGCAGCAGAGCTTGTCCTATAAAGAAAAAGAGGGACTTAATCTACAAGTTGATACTTCAATTTTTGTATTTTGATGTATGAGGAAAGGTATAAAAAGCCTTTCAAAAAGACTGGTCCCTTTTTAGTCTATTAAGCACTATGCCTCTTCAAATTTTAAAGATAGAACTAACATAGTCTTAACATACTCAGTGCTTTATAGATTACATCAGGCCTGCTAAAGGGCAAGGTAAGAGCTCAGGTAAAATGTCAGATTAAGTAGTGTGAAGCCCATGGATTCCATCCTACACAAGGCAGCACTATGCCCCTGCCCAGATACATTCTCTTCCTGCTTCCCCCACGACAACAGATCATTATGGTATATTCAGGCATTTATTATTTTCTAAACAGAAAGCAATCACAGCAAAACATGCAGTGACTCGTGTTCAGAAGAAGATATTCCTCAAACAGTCACAAATAACCTTTGTCATCCTAAAGTGTTGGGAAACTGCTGAAGAGGAGTCCAATCACAACAATCTTCTTAAAATATTCATTAAAACTGTTATATCCTGAAAGGCTTGACAGTCACTATGGCTGGGATTTTTTTATTGCAGCTTTCCCCTCCCAGTCACGGTATACTGTTTTCAACTGGTTTAATGGAGCAGTCCCTATGGAACTGATGTTATGAATAATTATTAGGAGAGCTTATACAGCATGAGTACTTCCTGTGTGAGAATTCTCCAGCATGGAAAAGTTGGAGGGCCTTCTACCTGTATTGTGTGTTCTGTATCATCTGGTTGATGTCCATGAAAACAGATGGCATTCAGCATCTGTTAGAGCTGTACTCTCCAGTCATGGGCTTGGGTGTTGACCATGCTTATTTATGGACCCAGCCAGGCCTCAAAGGGATAGGAGTATCCATTTGGAAAGAAGTCCAGAACTCCTGAAAGCAGATCTGAGAAACAAGCATGAACAGGCTGCTTCTGTCCCAGTGTATTTGTGATTTAACAGTATGAGCTGTGTTTATTTTCTCTGTGATATCTTCTGGGATTTCACATACCCATATGTTTGTACTTTGATTTGGCTGCTTGGGGTTATTCTAGTGAAATTCAGGAACTGGCTTCAGTGAAAATAGTCCTGGATATCCTGCTGACTAATTGTGGGGTGGGTTTTTTTGGTTGTGGGGGTTTTTTTGATGGGGTGGATGGATAGGTTGATTGGTTGGTTTTTTGGGTGTTCTGGTGGTTTTGTTTTTGTTATTGCTGCGCATATTCATTAGTTCAGCAACTTTTAGCTATCCCTAAAGGGGAAGCAGCTGTAACAGTGTAAAAAGGGGTTATTCCAGTATAGATAATTCTTCTGTTTAGAAGAAAAGGAAAACAAGCATACTGTATGCATGGGGGTCCATGATTTCTTCTTGCTATCGCGTGTCTCTTTTTAGGGATTTTTGAGTTTTGTCCCAAAGCAGAACTTGCAGGATGGACTCTGAAATATTTTCTGAGTAGTATGGCAGAACCACTGGATGAAGGACTCTAATTTTTTTTAAAGAGCATAATATAAAAGATGCTTTTTTAGTCATCTTGAAGAGGAGGAATTCATGTTTTCCTGTAGCAGTTCTCCCCATTACTAGTTCTCTATATCAGAGTGGTTGGTTGGATAGCTTTGAGGAAGACAGGGAAATGAAAGCATTAACACTTGGCGCTCTGTGTTTGTTAGTCTCAGCTGTGTGCTGTATGTACCCTTGCATCCTAGAGGAGCTTCATAAGGAGAAGAAATGCACCCTGTTTTTTGTTCATATTGAAATATGAATAATAAAACCAACTTGCTTACAAGGGTGTAAAACATTATTTTGTGTTCTAGAAAATATTGGAGGATATTAAAACTCGGGTGCTTTCAGACTGTTAATCTTGGGCATCCAGATTTTAAAGGTTTTCATTCCTAGCTGTAGCTACAATAGGGCTTAGTTGCAGAAGTTGAAAAATAGTGAAAGGCTCATCTGATAAATGGGTGTAAGGACTGTAGAGTCAAAAATCTTCAGTCTGCCAGAGAGAAAGTAAAACTTGTCAGACTGAGCATGGAAATGACAGATCTTCAGATAGTAGGGTTGGCATTTGCCTTTCTGACAAAAAAGAGACTCTGTTGCAATAGTAGGGGATTTTTACTGAGTATGGATATTTCAGAAGCAGATAATATGTTCAGTGGGGTTTGTTTGTTTGTTTGTTTGTCCCTATTCGGTACAAACAGTCAAATTTGGCTCAAACAGCCATTATTAAAGCACTCACTTGCAGGACATATCAGTTAGGCTCGTTACTATAGGAAGTATGTAAACTCTCCTGTTCTGGTGCTGTATTGGGGGAATACTCAGAGTATTCTGAGTGCCCAAGTGTTCTCCATCAGCCCATTGTGGGGAAGGGTGTTTTCAAGCTGTTTGTTTCTTCTTGCCGAGCAAAACATAGCTGATTTAAAACAAACAAAATAATTCCAAATAACAATAAAAGACATGCCAGATTTGCAACTAGGAATCCTCCAGTTCTTGCAGCATTTCCTGTGTTACCACCTATTGCCAGGTGTACTAACTCTACCTGCAGTAATCTACCCATCTAGAGTCCACTCATCCTGAGAAAAAACTCCATGAACTTCACTGGCTTGAGACACGTATTTGATTGTCTCTAGGTAAAAGACTTAAATGTAACACCAATACTTTTCAAGATACCAGCAGTATACTGCTGTTGTGCTGAGTGTTGCTGTTCTTTGTCATCGTTCCCCAGAGTGGTTTCCTGTCCATCATGCAGGCCAGCTGACCTCCTCTGTCATACCACCTGTTATTAGAAATAAAGGTCACTTGAACACAAAGTTAAATTCACTGTGTGTAAACAGGCATGATGCTCTTGATTTAAGAGGAAGGTGTGTGCATTACGGCACTGATAAATATGTCCCTGAGAGTCATCCAGTCTGAATTCAGAAGTGAAGTTCCTCCTACCAACAGAACAATGAGTGTTTGTCTTCTCACTGCACTGAGCTGGAGACCTGCAGAAGGAAATTGTTCTGATTTTCAAAACTAGAGGTAGAACTGGTACCTGAAAATTTCAGGTCAAATGCATCTGTAATGAAAACACCAGGCAGTCTTTAGAGACACAGGAAGGCACTGAGGGCACATTTCAATAAGTCACACTTCGGTGTTGCTTGCCTGAGATCATTCAAGCTCCAGAAAAACTGAACTGAACAGATGCTGAGTCCTTGACTTAAATTAATTCTGCTCAGATGAATGTACTGTACTCTACTTAAATAGGTGTCATTAAGCACCTTTCACAGCTTTTTAGCAGGTGTTAAGCACGGAAAATAGATCAGTTGAAAGAAAGGGAGAGATAAAGAGTAAATTTGCAGTGGAGTGTTTAATATCTATCCAGTATTGTGTTGAAGTCCAAAGTGGCTTAATTTCAGAGTGCTGCAGATGTGTGCAATGCTCCAGTGTGCTTCCAACTGCTCTCATTTGCCACCTTGCTTGTGTCAAAGAAAAAAAAGCTATATAATGGCTTTAGCTTCACCAGAGACAACCACAAAATTTGCATGGCCTTGAACAAAAACTAGATATAAACCTAAGGATAGTCTAAAACTGGCAAACAGAGTGGGGTACAAAACTGAATCCTAGAGCTGCAGGCTTTTTCTCCATTAAGAGGTGGACTGGAAAGTAAATTGATAGCTCTAACAAAAGCTCTAGATTGGTAAATCTTTTTATTTCTTTTAAAAATCTGATTAGAAATAAAAGATATTTACTCTGTTACTGAGATTATTATCAAAAACTGAGACTTTTGCCTCTGGAGTGGAAGAAATACATCTAGCCTTTAGTAGAAGATTAACAATAAACCCTACTATAATCCCTACAATAATCCCTCCCTCAAACATAAAGTAATTTTTCCATTGCAATGGAATGGTTTTCATTAAAGCAAATTCAGTCATACCAAGAAGACATTTAGGTCCAGATCTGATTTATTTTGCACAACCCCCCCCCCAAAAAAAAACCCAAACAAACAAAAAAAGAACACCTTGATTGAATTATATGATTTATAGGAAATGAAATTACGTGTGATGTCAAAGAAATGCCATTTGGTATTTAGCACAAATCTGTAGCACCAATCTATATAACACTATGGTACTTATTGAAAAACCATTACCCAAGATCTGTTTTTAAATACCCTCTCAATTAATAACTTGTTGCCAACCATAAGCACCATTTTTATCCGCACATTGATTTAGTGAAATTCTTACGACTTTAGGATTTGGATTCAACATCTAAATCTGCAGACTACTAGTAATTCAGCAATTAGCTTTAAACTATTGTTTAAATCATTTAATGAAGATAGTGACAAATTTAACAAAGAGTCTCTTGAGAGATCTGACTCAGAGTCAATAAAAAAGCCTTTATTTCTGATGCCAAGAGCAGATGATTTTCTCTTGTGAGAGGTTTGGGGTTTTTGTTCTGATTTATATAGAAGTTGGTGTGAAAGCATCTCTGAGAGAATGAACCTGCTTTCTGTTTTGTAGAGGCAGCTGAAAGTTTCTATGGCTTGTGATAATAAACACTGAATTTTGTATTTCTGTAAACAAAAAAAACAACCCCACCTTATATAATGTTTGCTGCAAAATGGTAGTTATATAAGTTTTTTTTTATAAATATAGTCACGAGTATTGATGTGGAAAAATAGTTTTGCTTTGTGACTAATTAAGTGACACCAATATGAATTCTGTCTCTCCAATAAATTCATTAATGAGGTTTTGCACGCTATAGTGTGTATTTGTGTTGGTAAAATAAGAAAAAAAAAAAATGCCTGTACTTTTAGCGATCTATAAGTCAGTCTGATCAATGTGCAACTGTTAGCTGGCATGTTTGCTCACTCAAGAGCAAAGTGACTTTGTACGGAATACATTTTAATTTTGAGCTACAGGGCAAGTCCATAAACTACCTAAGTCCTGGGTGGTGGTGATTTACCTTCAGTGTAGCAGTTTAAGCTGATAAGAAATGATCATTTGTGAAGTCCATTGTAATTTGTTTAACTCTTTGCATGGATTATGTGCACACAGCCAGTTTATTCATTGTAGGAAAGTTTTACTAGCAAGGGAGCTGGATTTCCTTGGTGTAAACTCATAAACTTGAGCAGCTGAATGTCTCCTCTGCTTCAAAATTACCTGTGCAAAAAAACCGCTTAACAAACAAACCAACAAACCCTCTATGGTCCCATAGGTGTGGGCCAAAGATGGGAAAGGCCTTTTCCTTTCTATTGCATTAGCACAAGCGTGAGTCTCTATGAAAGCTCTACAGGAAGATGAACATTTTTTTATGAAGGTTCAAGCTACTCCTTCAATGATTTTGTCGATTTCACTAAGATGTTCCTACCTGTAAGGTCCTGAATTATTTCAATCTGAAATACACACCTCTAACAATATATTTTACTTTAGTCCTCCTGACTGTCAGTTATAATCATTAACAATCAAGTAATTTAGGAAGATTTGTCTTCAGTTCTGGTATATTTTGTGAGGAAGCTTTTAGGTAGGATGTGTTTTGATGGTGAGGTTGGTGATGTTTAGATTCAGGCTTTTTGTAATTAAGAAACTTCTGATATCAGGAAACAAATGAAATTCTGTGGATGCAAACCAGGATGCTGTATGACATCAATGGAAGTTCTCTTATTCTATGACTTGAAGAAATGATAACATTGTCAGAACTTTTAAAAACATTCATCTTGGCTCTGCAATAGTGGAAAATGAGAAAAATCAATTTGAAAAATAAAAATTCAGGAATAAAATTCTCTGATAGCAGATTCCCACCTTTGTCCATATAATTCCACATGCAAGAAAGAAGCCTTAAATTGCCTATGCAGAAAAAGTGAAACTTTTTCTACTATCTCTAATGGAAACCCCTCCCCCCCAACTTTCATAATAATTCTATTAAATACATTAAGAAAATTGCATAGCTCCAGTCATCTTTATAGGTATGTAATAGACATGATTTAAGTGCATCTGATGAGGCTAAAGTGAAAAAGCCAAAAAAGAGGGTGCAGCCTGGATAAGTCAATAGACACTGTGCTGGCAATCCCTTGAAAGCTCCTCAGTAATCTCTTCTCTCAGTGCCTCATGTCCAGCTCTTTCAGGACTGATCTAGCTCACCATGGGGGCAGTTGGACCATGGAACTAGTCTTTAAAATGATCCTTTTAGCACTCCATTCTTTTCTTCTTGGCTTTTATTTGGAGGACCATGAGGAGAAAGGATGGGCTGCTTATTGTATTTTCACAATAAAGAAAATTTTAAAATTAAGCTCTCAGGTAACCTGTGTCTCTAACAGGAATAATCTGTCTTGCATCTTAAATTAAGTTGCCACAGAAATGTGGTTTCTTTCAAAGAGCACAAGTAATCTCAGTCTATAGCTAAATACAGTACATATACCAGGCTAAGACAAGGCTCTTATCTGTTTGGGGCTTTTTTTCTTCTTAACAGTTTTATAGTTGAAACGAGTTTTCCATTCTATTTAATCTAGAAAAATGAAGATGTTTACATAACTTTAATTTTTCCCATTCTGTGCACTGAGCGAGCACCGAAAATAAACTATCCAGGCTTTTGTACATGTTACACCAAAGTAAAATGTACTGCAACTCTGTATCCACTAACTGGCTGTGCCCACTCCCAAAGCAGTGACCTTGAACTACGGACATACTGCACACCTCAGGCTGATGCTGTGAGCCCTGTTACTGGGAACACTAAGGCCCAGTGATTCGGAACTAAGGTATGTAAACATCATTCTTTCTCAGTTTATCTGCTCTGTGATGCAGCCTCAGTCTGACAGCTGTAAGTAAGGGTAGTTTTCTCACTATTTCCAGGCTTTCCACCTGAAAGGACAGGCTGGGACCATGGGCTTCCCTGGGCTGCTCTCTCACTTTCTGTATCTTCAGTAGCTGCCTTCCTCTTCCACAGGCCATGCTTTCAGCTGATGGAAGCGATGCTCTGTTTCTGTCCAAATCTCCTTGCTGGATGACGGGACATTGTAAGTTTGGGGAATCCCCTTAATGTTGGAGTGCAGACTTAAAATGAGGAAAATAGCTTGGAGGCATTTTGTTTAAATTGGTAATGGCTGTGACAAGCCAACTATTTGAATTAACTATTCTCCTGCCTTGAAAGTTTAACCTGTTTCATTTACCCAAGCAGTAAACCAGGAGAGTAAAAATAACACCACTGGTCCCTGCTATAAGGTCACGTTATTGTGCTTCTGGAAATACCCAGCTGGACAGAGTTGGTACTTCCCAAGGAGTTTGTGCTGACTTTGTTTTCAGCTCACACAGATGTTCAACAGAGGAAAATTCCCCTTTTTCCTTTCCAGTGTTGAATGTACTGCTGTTTTTAAAGGAAGAATAAATCACTTTATCATATTCCCTGTTACAGGTGTTTCAGAAATTTGCTTCTCAGTTGCCGTTTTGACACAAAAATTGAGAAATTAAAAGTATTCTAGAAGTAGACAAAAACTTAATAGTCCCGGACTTGCTTAGAGGAGAAATGAAAGACAGGATATAATCGTTTGAAATGCTAGCGAAGATCATCTCTCCTTCTAATCAACACATTTTCCTGCAGCTAAGGATGAAGTGAAATTTTAGCTTGGTAACGTTCAAACTGCACGCGTAAATATCCAGGACATTAAACAAATATTAAATCATCCCCTTTGTGGCAGGAAGATGATAACAAGCATTTCTCTTCCAAGGAAGCATGCCACAGCAGGATCAATTTGTTTGTAAAGCGTATGAATTGTTTCTTATGGTGTGAACTTTGTATAAACAGGGGAAAATGGCTTCGTGTTACAACAGCCTTGATGTTTTTGAAGCATCTCTCTCATCGGATGATTTGAAAGCATCTCTTTCGACGCTTCCTGCCTCCGAGACGAGCTGCTAGATTTATCTTTATTCTGTCGTAGATGTTTTCTGCTGCCTGTTGCGAGCAAGCCGCCTCCTGCGGACGGCGGAGAGCTCCGAGAGGCACCGTGCCCGGGGCGGGCTGGGGGCGCCGCAGCCGCCCGCGGGACCGCGCTCCGGAGGCGAACAAAGGGGCCGCCAAACACATCACCAACAGGTGCTGCGCAAGAAACAAACTTTTTGTGGGATACTACCCGGAGCTGCCAAAGGGGAGAGATCCCTCGGCCGCTCCGGGAAAGAGGCGAACACCAAGAAAAGCCCAGGGCCGGAGAGGAGAGGGACAAAGCGGCGGAAGCCCGCAAAACGTGGCGTGCTTCGGGCACGGCGGGGAGCGCGGCCGCGCACCCGCACCTCCCCCGGCACCGCCCGGCCGGGCCGCCCACCCACTGCGGCCGGGCCCTGCCCGCGACCCGCCCCGGGGCCGGTGCGCGGGGGGAGCGGCACGGGGGGCGCCCGTTTAACCCCTTCACCAGCACGGCGGCTACGGAAGCGGCGGCGGCGGCACCGTGGGGGCTGTGTCCTGCGCCGGGCGGGGTAAGGGGTTTGGCGGCGCGGGTTTTGTGCGGGCGGCGCGGCGCGGGGGGCGCGGCGGCGAGAGCCGCTCCCTCCTTGCACCAGCGGCCCTGGCAGAGGCCAGTGGCAGGAGGAGGAGGAGGGAGGAGGTCGGGCCAGAGCAAAGCAGACATGGCGGCCAACATGTTACCGAGAGTGGGAGGTATGTGGGGACGCGGCCAGCGCCCGCACGGAGCCACCCGCGCACCGGGGGCCTCGGGGGGCCCCGCTGAGACGCGGAGCCGAGGGCGCGCCCCCGCGCGGGCGAGGAGCAGCGCCCCGCGGCCCCTAGGGATGGCGCCATCCCCAGCGGGGCCGCGGGCCGGGCGAGCGGCGGGAGGGGGCGGCAGCCGGTCCGGCAAAGGGTCGCCGGGCCCTCCGCGGGGCGGAGGGGGAGGGACGAAGGTTCCTCCCCAGCCAGACCCCGTGCGCAGGGTGGGGCACGGCCCCCGCCGCCGAGGAGAAGGGCAGCGCCGACCTCCGCGGGGAAAGGGGGAGCGGCGCGCCGGCTTCCAGACCCGCAACGCGGCGCGGGCCGGGCACGGGCCGCCCTTCGCGCCTCGCCTATCCCCCGGACGGCGGCGGAGGGCCGCCCGCCGGGCCCGCGGGGTGCAGGGAGCGAGGGGCGCCTGCCCCCGACCGTGGCCCCGGTCCGGGCCGCCCCACCGCTGGCCTCGGCAGGGCCCTGCCGGTGCGGCGGCGGTGAGACGGACCAGCTACGAGGCCCACCCCGGGGGGCGATGCCACCCGCGGCGCTTCCACTGCCCCCGCGCCCGCACCTCGCTTACGCGGAGTTCTCCGACTTCTTGGTCTGCCGGGG
>CM031859.1:88024698-88084376 GCA_018697195.1 Certhia americana | reverse complement strand
AAGGGGCCCGACATGGGGTTTCTTTCAAGAGAAAGAGCACATAAATTCGCAGTCTATACTAATACCGTACTTACAAGGCAAGAGCCAGCTCTTATCTGGTAGGGCCTTTTGTTCCTTCGTGACTTTAGATAAACAAGAGGTGGTCCATCTATTTAATCGAAAAAATGAAAGGTAATTAATAACTTACATGTTTCCCGCGACCCCGTGACGGCACCGAAATAACTACAGCTTTTGGTACTGTTACAAACCAAAGTAAAGTCTGCAACTCGGTAGACATAACTGGCTTTGCCACTCCCCAAGCAGGGACCTTGAACTAACGGACATACCACCCTCGGCTGATGCGGGCCTGTTACTGGCACACTAAGCCTCAGTATTCGGAACTACGGTAGTAAACATCCTTCTCTCAGTGTATCGCGCTGTGATGACAGCCTCAGTCCTGACAGCTGGAAGTCTAGGTATTTTCTCTCACTATTTCCAGGCGTTCCACCTGAAAGGGACAGCCCTGGACCATGCGTTCCTGGGCTCCTCGCACTTTCGGTAATCTCATCTTCGTACTCGCCTAATTCCTCTTCCCCAGTCCATGCTTTCCGCTGCTGGAAGGCGCTCTCTTATTCTGTCCAACCCTCCTTGCTGATGACGACATTGTAAGTTTGGGGATCCCCTTAATGTTTGAGTGCAGGACTTAAAATGCGAACTAGCTTGGAGGCCCATTTTGATTTCAATTGTTAATGGCTGATGCCAAGCCAACTATTGATTAACTATTCTCCTACAGCTTGAAATGTTTCCTGTTCATTTACCCAAGCATTAAACCAATGAGAGTCAAAAAGAACACCACTGTACCCTGCTATAAGTCCGTATGGCCTTCTGAATACCCACGAGAGTATGGGACTTCCCAAGAGTTTGTGCTTGACTTTTTTTCAGCTCACACAGATTTCAAGCAAGGAAATTCCCCTTTTTCCTTTCAGTGTTGAATGTACTGCTGTCTTAAAGGAGATAATCACTTATCATATTTCCTTGTTACAGGTGTTTTCAGAAATTTGCTTTCTCTCCGCTTGCCGTATTTGACACCAAAAATTATGAGAATTAAAAGTATTTCTAACTTAGAACAACAACTTATAGTCCCGGACTTGCTCTAGAGGAACCTGAAAGACCGCCAGGATATATCGTCTTGAAATGCGATCGAGATCATCTCTCCTCTACAACACTTTCCTGCAAGCTAAGGATGAGTGAAATCTTAGCCTGTACCCGTTTTTCAAACGCACCGGAAATATCCAGGACTAAACAAATATTAAAAAATCATTCCGCCTTTGTGCAGAGATATTACACATTTATTTCTCTTTCCAGAAGCATGCCGACAGCAGGTCATTGTTTTGTAAAGCGATGAATTGTTTCTTATGTGGGTAACTTGTATCAACCGGGGAAAATGGCTTCGTGTTACAACTCCTTGATGTTTTTTGAATGCAATCTCTCTCATCGTTGATTTTAAAGCCTCTACTAAACACTCTTTCGACGCTTCCTTGCTTCCGATACGAGCTCTAGATTACTCTTTATTCCAGTCGTAGATTTTTGCTATTTTTGTCTGGCCTTTCGGAGCAAAAGCCGCCGCCTCGGACGCGGAGAGCTCCGCGAGGCACCGTGCCCGTGGCGGGCTGGCGCCGCACCGCCCGCGGGGACCGCGGCTCCGGAAGGCGAACAAGTGGGCCGCCACCCATCACCAATCATGTGCTGCGCCAGAAACAAACTTTTGTGGGATACTACCGGAGCTGCCAAAGGTGAGAGATCCCTTCGGCCAGATCCCCGGAAAGAAGGCTGACACCAGAAAACGGGTACCGAGAGGAGATGGACAAAGGCGGCGGAATCCCGCAAAACTGCCGTGCACTTGCGGGCACGGCGGTGAGCGCGGCCGCGCACACACGCACCTCCCCCCGGCACCGCCCCTCCTGGGCCGCCCCACCCCACCTTCGAGCCGGCCTGCCCGCGACCCGCAGACCGGGCCGGGTGCGCGTGGCGCGGCGGGGGGCGCCCGTTTAACCCACCCTCCCCGCGGGGCGGCTCCGGAAGCGGCGGCTGCGGGCCCCGTGGGCGCTGTGTCCCGGCTTCGCCGGGCGGTGAGAGGTGCGGCCGCGTGTGGGGGCGAGCCTGCGCCGGGGGGCGGCGAGCCGCTCCCTCCTTGCCCGAAGAAGCGCCCGGCCTGTGCAGAGGCGTCATGAGGATGATTATGAGGAGGCGTCCATAACGCAACATCACCTGCCAACTGTCGCAGGTGGGAGTATGTGGGGACGCGGACACGCCTCACGACATCCCCCCGCGCACGGCCGGCCCCGCTGAGCCGCTTGCCGAGCGCGCCGCCGCCGGGCTAGCGAGCACGCCCCGGCCCTCGGGCTGGCGCCATCCCCCGCGGCCTAGCCGGGCCCGGGCGCAGCCTGCGGGAGGCTGTAGCCGCCTGCAAGGGTCGCGCGGGCCCTCCGCGGGGACGTATGGTCGAGGGACTCAATGTTCCTACCCCAGCACCAGCAACACACCTTGCAGGTGTTGTAGCCCTATCCCCCCGCGCCGATCAGAATTGCAGCGCCGCCCTCCAGCGTGGAAGGGGGGACGGCGCGCGCCGGACACGGCTTCACCCCCCCGCACCGCTCCGCGGTCCGTCACGGCCGCACCTTACGCCCTCGCCTCTTCCCCCGGAAGCGGCGAGGTTCCCCCGCCGGCCCCTCGGGGGAGAGATGGCCGCCTCCGCGGCGTGCGTCCCCCTGGGGGTCCGGGACGCCCCACCGCACCACTGACGGGCCCATGCCGTTGGCGGGGCGGTGACACGACACCCGAGCCCACCCCGGGTGGCGCTTTCCCACCTCCGCGCTCCACTAGCCCAAACCCCGAAAACGACTCCCCGGCCTCGCTACCCACTCGATCGCGGAGTTCTCTTCTTCTCCGCTCCTTACTCTGGTCTGCCGGGGAGGAATTATAATCGGCTGTGGACCCGGGGTAATTTCTGTCAGCTTCGCCTTCGTCCTTGCTTACCGCCGTGACCCCTGAGGAGCGCCCTGATACGTGACTGCTTGGCGAAGGGCGGGGGGGAGAGGACATTTAGACGGTGGAAAACACGGCAAGCGTTTATCTTCCCACCCCCAGCCTGTCGAAAATGACACGGATAACTTTCGCTCCCTCCCGGAGGGAACGAACGTGGCAGTGTGCCTAGTGCTGTGGCTCAGGTGCACCGCTCAAGTTAGGTGTGCAGTACTGGGTGCTCAAAAATCGCCCTATCCTCTTGCTCTCTATAGGGAAGATGCGTGGAAATGAGAGGTGATAATAGTTTGAATCCCTTTCTGCTAATGTTTTGAGACGTGCTGACAGAGCCACAAATTTTCCAGCTGCATGCTCCCTCATTAGGGCATTTAGATTGTAGTCCCATCAGCCTTTAGTCACAAAACTAATTCTTCTCTGAGCAGGTGGGTAGGGTTTGCCTACTAGGTCACCAATTGTCTTTTTTTTCGTTGTAATCTTAATAAGCAATCGTGAACACTATCCAGAGATCATATTCTCTCACTGGAACTACCTGAAGTTCCTTATCATTGTAGTGTCAAAGTGTTGTAGAAGGCTTCTATACATTGTTATAATTCCTCATCCAATTTTTAAAAATAAAGTTTGCAAGGTGCACGGTGCAGAAGTCCAATATCAAATTTGAAGTGTGGTTGGCATTTTATGGGTACTTTTTCATTGGACAAAAACAAGTTTTCAGAAAACTATTGAAGGAAATGCACTGCATGTCAATTCTTTGTATGTTACATGGGAGTAGCTCTCAGGATATGAGTAAACTTCCATACACTCTATGAAAATACTTTAATATTAATGCTGCTGCAAGAGACATTGTCCTGCATGATCCTTGCTAATCTCATGACAATTCCTGCTTAATATAGTTTACATCTTACTGGACAGAGATAACAACAAGAGCAAGTATCATAAAATGTATATTGCTCTTTGGACAACTGTACTGCCACAGTACCTTATAATAAATATGATGTGTCATCTCTTACAGAAATGTTTATCTCTATAATATAGAAACTCACTAAAATGCTCAGTTTTTAAATCTTCCCTAATCAGTTGTGAGAAGTTGCTCCTTCTCTGTCAAGATTTATGTATTGTGTGGATTGCTGGATTACAGTGTAAGCTTTAACTTTTTTCCAGTGTGCTTGTTAAAACAGGTGTAGTGCAGTTATAAGCAGAATTCAGGAACAAATTATATTGAATCTCAATATAGAAACAGATCACTTTCACAACACTTATGAAGAAATCTCAGCCCTTTGAAAATTTCTAGGTTTATAAGAAAATTTTTACACTAATAATGATACATCTTTACATAATTTTTGGTGTTTCAGTGATTTTACCTTTTTTCCTTGCAGATTATGTTTATTTTGAAAATTCTTCCAGCAATCCATATCTCATTAGGAGAATTGAAGAACTTAACAAGGTACAAGTCTCTTAAGATTCTTTCTTAACCTTTGGCAACAGTCGGTATGCTTGTTAAACCTGAGAATTATTTCCATCCCTTAAGATGTCTACTGTGGTAGGGTTTCCTGGTGGTTACTGAAAACTTGCTATGTGATATCCTTTAATTCTGCCCTGTTGCCTAAGAAAAAGCCCAATTGCTCATTCTTGGTGAACAGGATTACTCTGCTGCAAAAATTTTCTAACAAATTCTATGAATTCTTGGAGAAATGAATGAATTTAATTCTCTGGCTGACGATGACACTGTGAATCCATCTGGAATGACAGCCATCATGTAATGTGTCTGCTTTTAGATAGACATCTAAAGAGCTGGAAGGTACCAGCGAGACTTTGCACTGATCAAATAACAGAATGTGTGACTTCTGTGGCTGTTTATTGCTCTGCCTATTGGCAGCTGTGAATGAAGAATGGGCTTTTCAATAAAGTACAGACTGTATTCTCTATCTATACTGAGTGTACTTTCCTAAAAAATGGAGGCGCTATTGACCTTCATTTTGGAGAAAACATGATTATTTTTCTTCACTCTTACACGACTAAGAATAGTGTGGAGTTTGTGTGTGTATTATATTTTTTTATTTTCCCTCAAGTAGTATTAAAACTTACTGATGTGCTACACCAGAAGTTAATTGTCAAAATGCCCATCATGATGTAAGTAATGATTAAGATATTTTTTTCCAGTGGTTAGAAAGTAAATTAAAAAATTGGTGACCTGCAAATGGTTTTCTTCTTATTAATGGAACATAACACTATGCCATAGCAGACATCAACCACATTAACTGTTAGTGCTGTCCAATACAACATCTACTGAACTTGTACATGGCAAATAGTTTTTGACTTCTACTAGAGAAGAAAATTTCTTATTCACAGTAATTGACATGATTCCAATCATGTATTTAATGTAATGTTTATTATCGTTAAACTGCACTGCTATAATTTAATCTTGCTTGTGTAGGGTAAAACAGAGTCATGTATTGATTTTTTTTTTTTAAAGAGAGGTTGGAGGTTGTAGTCCAGACATCTTAAATGTGAATGGTTTGCTTTCATGTGTTAAAGGTATTGAGCAAATGTAGAAATGTTATGTAAATATGTAATGAAATGCTTTGGTTGTTGTTCTACCAGGGACAATTTTTTTTTTTTTTTTTTGGTAAGACATTTAATCAAATCATTATACTTTTTAGTATTAAATAAGTTACTCAAGGTAAAAATGTACTTTTGTACTTTTCATTTCTTCAAATATTAGTAAATTCTTTATAGAAGGTCATGGTCCCCATAATGAGTCATGAAAACAGCACTGAACTAAGTAGCTTTTTTGTTTTAGGAGCTGTTGTGACTTTTTCAAATAAACCTTTCAAAAGTCTTTCTAAAATACTTTTTCAATAAATGTTGTATTAAATGAGATTCTGAAAAAATGCCAGAGTACTTTGAAATATACATTTCTGTCTAAAGCTGGATTGTAAAGAAACACAAGATTGTAACATTTCTGAAGGATTCTTATGTTAGCATGTTACTGGCATTCCATTTATATTTTTATTTATATAAAATTCTGAGGACTCAATTATTGTAGTTAATCTTCTTGTCTGGTCTGAAATTGATACTGGCCTCTCTCAAGAAGATTTTATTTATTGGAGTAATTCTGTTGATTTCAGCTTGACTGATCATGTGAGAAATACTGATACGAGGGAACACTCCAAGCAGCGAGCGTTTAATTTGTATTACTCAGCTGAGGAGGGATACATTCTGATTTGATTTTCTCTTTCTGTTGTAGACTGCCAATGGGAACGTGGAAGCAAAAGTGGTGTGTTTTTACAGGCGAAGAGATATTTCTAACAGCCTTATAATGCTTGCAGATAAGCATGCTAGTAAGTAGATGGTATAGGGCATTTTTTCTTACTAACACAGTCTGCTCAATTTCTGCAACCACTTAAAATTGCAGGTTTTTTTGGCCCGTGAAGTATATATTTATGTTAGGCATTTATTGATATCCAGCTAGTTGCTTAATAGTATCTGATACTCTCCTGCTCCGACCAGTTGCTTCTGGGAATTAAGTTAAGCTGTATCCATGTGATTGAGACTGTTCATCTGGGGAAAAAAAAAAAAAAAAGTGTCTTTTCATCTGGAAGATACAGCTGCATTTCTTTTTATTTATGTCAGAAGTAATTCTTGGTTGTAAGTCAATTTAAGCTTAAGAGCACTTGAGATTATTTTTTGTGACTTTTTTGAGTTAGACATAAACATGTATTGCTTGATGTAAAGAACAAAATGTATCACTGGGGACTGAAAATCACTGGAGGGTGTAGAAGACCTGTTATGTGCATTTATGCTAAATGTAGATATTAGTAAAAAAATGGGGGTGGTGGTGGTGGTTTTTTGTTTGTTTTTGTTTCTGTTTGTTTGTTTTTTCAGAAAAACAGCAAGTGATAATACGTGAAAAAAAGCCCCATTTTTCAACATGAACCTAACTTTTTTTGATATCTGCCATTTGGTATACAAGTGAAATATCATATTGTTCCATAACTTTTTGATGAAAAATGTAATTCATTAAGAGAAAAAAAAATTCTGAAAATATAATTCAGAATTTAAAAATCTGAGATGAAAACAGTAATTTGCAAAATACTCCAGTCATGTTTGTAAATAAATGAAATGTGAAGTACATCAATATCCCATAAATTTCTTGCCATATGCTATTAAATACCATTTTGATTATATGTGATGCTTGAGTTTACAAAATCAATCTGTGAATAAATTTTGTAGGGGTTGTAAATCTAATTTTTTGTTGTTTTCCAATTTCCAAGATGAATCTCTTGGAAGACTTTAGATAATGCTGCCAACTTTTTTATGCAGGTATACAATGGCGTAATTAGGTGCTTTAAAAATATCCTGCAATTTAATATCCAACTTTGATAATTTTGCTCATCCGGGTATGGTTTGTGAAGAGAAACAGCCAGCCTTTGGCTTTTGTTTTATTCTTCTTTTGGTCTTGGAGAAGGGGGGGTGATTTGAGTACACAGTATGAAGTACTAGCTTGGTTTTTATAGGAAGACAATACATCTTGCCTATGTACTAAGAAAATGATTTAATGCTTTTATTACATTGTTGGGTTCACTATTTATTTGTGACCTATTTATGGTCATGATCATCAGCCCCTGATTCATTAGTCTTTTGAGTTCTTCCAGCTGATATGTATAGAAACATAGAACTTTAGGTGAGCTTCCCTAAACTTTCTAGCACTTTTTTTTGTTTTTCTTTTCTAATGGAGGGGGCAAGAAAGTATGAAAATGACAACAACTTTACTGGAAATACTTTTTTTTTTTTTTCCTAATTTGATTTTTAAAGCATGACTCTTGTAAAAATTTTTTTTTTTTTTTTAACTTGGCTTATTTTTTAGAAAAGGGTGTGTTAGTCCTGTGGGTATCATTCAGTCTTGGAAAAGTGAATAAGATTTTTCTATTTCCTTTGTGAGTTTTAGATTGCCATTTTGTCAGCACTTTGATAGAAAAAACTTGTTGATGGTCTGTTGTTCTTCTCCTATAGCATACTAGGGGTTTGTTGGTGTCACTAGGAGTGCCATGGAGTCTTCCATCATGTTTTCTCTATTAGCATTTTCTTGTGGTTTTGTCGTGAGAAAACAGAAATGTGATTTCCTGCTAGTTCAACAAACATCTTCAGAATGCCTGTGTCTCACAGGGTAGGAGCCTTCTAACCCAGTGCTCTTATGAGTTGTGTTTCTCTGAACGTTTTCTCTGGACACAATGTTTCTGTTCTGACCAATCTGAGGAGTCTGTAGTGCCAAGTTCTCTTAGGAGATGTTTGTTACAGTTACAGGGGACAGCACATAGGCAAGGATTGTTCCCCTAGAGCTTCCTATAGCTGGTAGAGCAGATGTAGTTAAATGTCAAATCAATTTAAAGGCTTTCAGTCTGGAATAACACAGTGTTCTGTTTAGAAATATGGTGTGTGTAAACAAAATATTTGTATATTTATGAATTGAATGTTTTGGAAATGTTTTATATAGCTAAACATTTCCACACGGCAACAATTCTACCTGGTCTAGTATAAAATAAATGTTAAAAGATACAAGTTTCTTAAGGAATGGTGACTCTAGTTCAGCCACTGATTTCTCCTGTGTGCATGTTTGGAGAAGTCTTTTAAGTATAACATCTGCTTGATCTTTTCTAATGATATTTTGTATTGCTAGCATTTTTTTTTTTTTTCTTTATGATTGAGAACACTGTTCTGAGTTATGCATTTCTCAAGATTTTGGCAGGTTGGGGTTTTTTTTTGACTGACACATCAGTTTCTGAAAGTTATATTTTGAGATGTAAGAAAATATTTTGGAACTATAAAAAGAAATTTTCAGTAACTTGAAAATGTTTCAGAATTATTCTAAAGCACATTTGGGAAATATGTAATGAAATTATCTGTGACTTTATCAGTGGTAGGGAGTCAGTATAATGTTTTCTTAGGGTATTTATTATTTTTTTTCTTTTGTGTTTTTTATTTTTTGTTTTGTTTTGGATTTGTTTTGTTTTTTTATTTGGTTGGTTTTGTTTGTTTGCTTGGTTTTATTGTGTGTGGGGTTTTTTGTTTGGTTTGATTGTTTTTTTAAATTTGATTGGGTATTTTTTGTTAGCTTGCTTTTGTTTTAAGTTGTCTTCCAAAATGTTTCAAGATATTGTAACAAATTGAAGGGGGGAAATCAAATTTTCCTTAGGCCATTCTAAAATAGTCAGGTACAGAGTAGTTCCCTTGTTTTCAAAGAATGTCACTTATCTGTGAGGAAATTGTATTGCCTTCTTTTTTCCCCTGGTGTTTCAGGTGGAATTTAATTAAGGAATTTTTTATTTGTCTACCAACATCATGTATGACATCAGTTTAGGTCTGGGAATAGTTCTAGAAGCTGGCTGTAGCCACTTAAATCCGGGGATTTGGTATGTTTTATGGGCACTTGAGGATTTCATGTTTCTTCACCTTTGATTTACGTTACTATAAAATCGAGTTTATGGTAAGGTCAGCTTGAAATACAAACCAAAATACTGTCCAGGATCAGCTTCTTGATCCTGTGCAGCCTCCTGAGCTTAGTAAGAGAGTTCTTTTGGGGCGTTGACACTCAGCAACACTTAGGTTGTAGTCATCACTGCAGGGTCGCTGTGAGGGGGCTGTTCCTTTCTTGGTGTGAAAGAATTGACCAGCAGAGTGAGGTTTACTGTGAAGGAAAAAGAAGGAAGAGAGGTGAATAGAGGATGGCAGGCAGTACAAGAGACAGATATTGCAACAGATACCTGAGTGCATAAGCGAGTGAACTTGGAGACCTGGGATAGAAACACTCAGCTCATTAAAATGGGTGTAGCAAACATAAAGGGGTGGTGTAGAGATGTTTCCTAACTAAATGGTGTGATTGAGAAATTGCCAGCTCTACCTGAATCTATAAAATGTAGATGATTCTTTATCTTCAGTAGAATTCATGTACATATTTTAGGGCTAGGTTTTAATAGCTGTGGAGAGGAGACTGTATCCGCTTTGTAGCAGCACTGGTTTTGGGTTACAGCAAAAGGCTCAAGTTCTGTATTTCCTTCTTTTGCAATAGATTTATCATAGAATCATAGAATATCCTGTATTACAAGGGACACATGAGGATAATTGGGTCAAACTCCTGGCTCTGCACAGGGACCATTCCAAGAACCATATCTGAGGTGTATTCACTACTACTTTCTTGAAACTGAGTGGAATCACCTGAGTGCATGATGCCATTTTTTGCAGTTCTTTGCACTTTAAGTTCTTTATCTGATCATGTGTTATCATGTAATACTATGTCTGAAGTTCTTATTGCAGCACCTCAGCCAGCTTTTGCCTAGCCATCTGGTGAGGATCTAAAAAAAATTACTGTTGTTGGAGTCCTTCATCTTCTGATTTATTGAGAGGGTTTGTTTCATTTAGGTGTGCTGAATTGCTGACTAAATGCCAAGAGTATTTCTGGGCCTGTGATAAAGCCCATGCAGAATGTATTTTTTCTCATTAACACAATTGATATTCTTTATGAATGAGACAGTACTCAATTAAAAAAAAAAAACTCTCTGAGATATTTGTTTCATTGACTGAGATGAAAGGTAAAATGAAATTTTTCTAGATTGCAGAAGCTGACAAAAAAATCACATTCAATCTCAGTTGTTCTTTTTAGAGATCACTTACTGGCTTTACTGCTTGTACATTTTTAAAACTTCAATTCTTTTGCACTTGATTAGGCATGTTTCATGTGATGGTGCTTTGTAAAATGGTGTTTCTGCCACAGAATTTTTGTACATGATAGACATCTAGGAGGAGAAGAGTCCTGATCGTGATTCCTGGTTAGACAATCATTAGGGTAGGAAAAGACCTCCAAGATCCAGCCTTCGACTGAACACTGCTGCGCCCACCAAACTTTACCATCAAATGTTGGAGTCTGTACTCAGTTCTGACCTTTGTGTGACACTGATGTGTTGCAATCAAAAACAAATCCAGTATTCTCTCTGTACTTCAGGATTTTTGCCTGTAAATCAATGCTCCTATTAGAAGTTCTTATTAAAGTTGCTGAAAAATATTTAATATGCCAATAGGTTTTTACAGCTGCCGTTAAACGATCTCAAAGCTCCTTACAAACATTTGTAGTTTATTTTCTATATAATATCAAGAATGTTCCAGCATTCCTGGAAATGGCTTGATCTTGCAGAGCAGTTTAGTTGCTTCTAAGCCTTCCTACCTTCACTTAAAGGTGTTTTATATTTGAGGAGAGGAATATTTTGCATATTGTCTATGTTAACTGCCAACACTCCAGATACATCTGAGAGAATGAAGCTGTTAATATTCCATCTAATTTTTGAGAAGCATTTTATTTCAGTAGAGCAGCAGTCTAGCAGGTACCATTGAAGATGTTGAGAAAATGAGCTTAACTTGAGCAGTAGTGTTTAGCAGGTTACTCACTGTTGTTCCCAAAGATACACAAAACTGAAATGTGAATTCCTTTTGTGCATCATCAGGTTTTTCAATATATGGTTGGTATTGCATAGTGGTATTCTTAGTACTCAACTCCAGGAAAACCAGGAATTTTTCCTGCCCTCTTCAACAATCAAAAAAATACAATTTAGAAAGTTGTATGAGAAAGGTTTTGAGTGTAGGGACCCTTGGGGTTCAGGAATAGGGTCCAGAGTAAAATGTCTAAAACACCTTGTGTTCTTCAGTGTTCTGTTATCTTAGTCACATATTTGACTCAGTATTATTCAAAACATTAATAATATACTATGGTTGGATTATTTTTGCCCAATCAGATTGTAACACAACCAGAAACTTGGTCGATTTCCTTTTTTCTTTTTTTTTTGGTTCTGGTTATTTTTCATATTAATAGTTCTTGTACATCAAACTAAACAGTTATTCATAAAGGATACAGTGTTTCTTTAACCACAATCCCTTTTCAGAAAAATCACTTTAAGATGACTTTTCCTGCTACTTAATTCAAGTCCCATTTTGACTGGAGATTTTATTTGAAATATTAAATTGTCTTTTTTTTTTTTGTTTGTTTGTTTCTCTGCTTCCCTTGATGCCTGTTGCCTTTGCAGCCTTAAAAGAAAAAAAAGAGTTCTAAACAACAAAAATCAACCCTATGGTGAATACTTTTGGTCTTGCTTACGGTCATGTTGGTGAAAAAAGAAACAAAACAAAATAAGCATTTAGAGCTCAAGAGCTCAATTGATTTGTGGCTCTTACAGTAGTGTAAGTAACAGTTCTATGGAATTTTTTGGCTTTTGGAAAGTTTTCTCTTAGGTCACAGTTCATTTTTTCAATTGCACTTGATGAGAAGGCCTTGCTTGCTTGCTGTTAATAAAAGAGATCTGTTGATATCACCCTGTGATGAAAGATACCATTTTTCCTGTTGGATAGGAGAAAAAGGAGCTAAGGCCTGGAATGACAGAGCTGGGAATGAAAGGTAGGAGAGTCTCTTAAATTGTATATAAGGAAGAAGGCTTGGCTGCTAGATATGCCTGAGGGGTGGGCAAGCAGACTCATGTAACTGGTTCAGTGAGATACTGCCTTGTAATCTCAAGGCTTCTGGAAACATAAACTAGTGTTTTGTTTGCAGCTCAGTGTCCCTGGCTCTGCCATCCCTGCCCACACAAACACACACACAGAATTAGGAGAAAATTAGTGTTGATCTCACATAGTTGCCTCCTTCTCTTTGAGCACAAGACAGGTTTTTTGGAATCAGCTCATCAGAAGGGTTTGTTTTGAATATGGGGTGGCAAACAGAGACAAACCCAAATATAGTAAGCCAGGAAATTTAGGTATATAGGATCCAATGTTACTTTTGTTGGAGTTTTACATGTTAATACTTATTTACAGCAATCTGATAGAGACATGTAAACTAAGCAGTAGCAAATTCATGTACGTTGTGTTGCTTCTGGGAATCCTGAAGCCTATGATGTGGGGAGACACACCCTAGGAGGACCATTTAAGGATGATACAGATTGCAAATTCTTTAATCAGTGGCATAGTTTTTATGCTATGGCACTTATGTTAGTCTATCACTTTCACTGAAAATGAGCTTGGGGATTTTTGTGAGGAAGACATGATCTCTGATCTCCTGAGACAAGGGAACATCAAGTTTTCCTTCATTTACCCAAGAGAATGCCATCAGTTGTATGCCATCAATTTATTTGAAGAGGGGGGAGAAAATTCAGAGCTTGCTGAAATACAGCAAGCCTTGTCAAAAAATACTTCCCTGCAAGGAAAAACTTGTCTCAAGGCTCCCAATTATTCTTTTCAAGGGTGCTTTGGGTAGTGTCATAAATTATGTGTTTTCTTCATTTGATTTTTGTTCAAGAACTTGTGAATGCTCTCTTCCTCAACAGTGAAAGCAATAAAGAAGAGGTAATGAGGAGTGTTTTGCTTCTGACAGTATCTGAGTATTCTTTTTGTGACTGATATTTAGAATTGGTAGTTCTATTGTCTCATTAACAAGTTTACTCTCATCCCCAAGTATCTTGTGGAATTATTAACTTCTGTCTCCGTTCAGGCTCCTCCTTTTGTGCAGAATGGCTTGTTAGATTGTGAATGTTAATGATCTTCTCTTAATGGATGAATGGATTTACAACTAAGTTCATAATTTTAGGAGTTCCTAGCTCTTATGGAACACTTACATGAACATGTTTTTTTCATCTGTGTACGTGTGATCTGCGTTTGGATCATACATGGCTTCTTTGCATATAAAAAATTGTTTGCTCTGTACAATTTATTTAACTACATCTGAATTTTTGCACGGACTGTCTAGCTAGTAACTGCTACCTTCATCTTTAGACCTCCAAAGTGTAAACTTATAATTCTGGACAAGTGTGTGTTTGTTGAATTTGAAAGAAAATTAACCATCATATTTTCTGAACACAGAATTTAAGAGGCTTGAATGCATTGCTGCCAATTTCTCAATGTAAAAACAAACTAAACCTAAAATCTGGATTGATTCTGTGAATTAGCTATGAAGAGTGGAAAGCTGTAAAATATCAGTTCATGTTTATGCTTTTAACTGTTTAATAGATATATGAAGCTCAGTTTTCATTGCTTAAATACCAGAAGTATTTATTTAGTAAGTTTCCTTGGTAAAGAACTCAGTAGGGTACAATAGGTGTCACTTTTCTGAGCTCTACTCCTGAAATAAAATTTTCACATTTGAGTCTTTAGAAGGAGAGAGTATTCACAGAAAATTTCAAAAGCATTGTGAATTCCCCTGTTTCCCTGGGTTCCTTAGGATTCATTTCCTCATGGTCAAGTTTAAATATACATGCCATTATTACTGCACTTGTTCAGGGTTTCTTTAGATTTGTGGAAAACATGGAACTGTTTTCTCTCAGCTGCTTTCCTTCCTCTTTCATGTTTCTTAATTGTGCACACAAGTGATCCTATACTGTTTTCTTGGTACCCTTAAAATACTTGTAGTATTTAAATTGATATTATTGATCATAACTTTTTGTGTCATGAAGATAAATAGATTTCTATAATCTCAAATGTTCTACTCTTTTTGTTTTCCCTTGGCCCCTAATTTTAAGTGACTTTTCCCACCTTCTTTCCAGTGTGCCCACACTGTACCAAAGCACCCGAGGCAAAACTTTTAGACTACAAAAACATTGCTAGGTTATCTCTGTCTGTAAAGCTCCAATTAAAGATGCATTTCACATCTTCAAAGAGTTCTCTGATAGTCTAATTGAATCAGTAGTTTATATAATTTATAAATCTGAATGATGTAAACTCAATATAGAAAGACTTTCCCATCATGCAGTAGCAGTTAAACATGTGATTTGTGAATCAGGTCTGATGATTTAAAGGCTTACCTGCAACAATTCTTGAATGTCTGTATTCTGCAGTGGAATGAAGTGTGCAATAGTTTACTCATGCACGCCTGTAACTGCACTCATGCTGGTAGAGGTGGAGCTTTTTAGCTTGGGCAAGGCTCCGTGTGAGAATGAGTGTAGTACTTCCTACCCAAGCTGATTCATGCAGTGCTCTCTGTGTGTGTATATATATACATATATATATATATATATATATATATATATATATATATATATATGGCGTGAGGTATTATGGACTAGGTAGACGTAGCAGATAAGAGGAATGTATAAAGAAATTGTGTGGTTTGTCTGTAAACTCTCTTTCTGTTAAAGGGAGCCTGCACAAGTAACAGGACCCAAAGTTAGCAAGTACGTTGTTTGTCATGCCTCAAGCCGCATGGAGTGGTTGGCCACAATGGCTGTGCTATTTTGCAGTGGGGTGTGTCTGTTTGAGCAGTATTTTGGTTTTTACCTCAATACTGCTTGTAACCTTCTCTGATCAAGTGAAGATTTGTAATGTGAATCTGCTCTGCTTCTGGTTTTCATATGCAAAAAATGATTCTGTGATCCTTGCAGAGAGATTGTTTTGTACTGATGTAGAATACATCACTCCCATGAGCAAAAAAAAAAAGTTTGAGTCGTAAAAAGGGCAATTTTTTTCAGTAAAAGCCTGTTCTACATCATCAAATTTCTAAAAGACTTCAGGGAGCTAGGTATTTCATTTTAACTGTCACCTACTGCCTGAATCCAAAACCTGTTTGAAGATTTATCACAGTACATAGGATGTCTTCTCTATGCAGGTTGCAGAGTTGTTGGGCTATACATAGAGCACTATATATGCATATATCCAGGGGTTATGTGAGTGCATGTGCCTTTTCTACTTGTAGAACAGGTTAAACATCTATCCAAAACCAGCACAACTAAATTAGCTGTCTTCCCATTTTTGATATGCTGAATGATAGAATTTATTTTTAAGTTGCTTGTTCTTGTTTTTGTGAAGGATTGTGACAGTGATATGCAATGCTGAAGGGAGTCATATTTCAGTTTCCTGTATTAGAAGTGCAGCCTTGTTTTGGCTTAAACCAGAGTAGAAATAGTGTTGGCAGAGTCAGTGACCTGTAACCTAGACCCTGCAGGGTACTGTGGCCCTTTGCTGTGCAGCAGTTCCTTTAGGTGGATCCTTTGACTGATGCTGCTGTCGGGAGTGAAATCCCGATGCAGTTATTCTCAGTAGGCCCTCAAGAGGCCAAGGACTCAGTTGCCAAGTATTACACAACAAAAAAGGTTTTGATATATGGACAGCTTTTATATTTATATTTGCCTTCAAATGGGGGCTAGCTTCAGTTACCTTCACAATGCTCTCCCCTTTCTTTTAGTTTTTAATTTTAGTTTTTAATAAGAGGAAAACAAAAGCCAGAATCAGAACACTGAAGATTTACCATGTATGAGATGTATAAGTGGAGATTTTTGATATTTTACTTGCTGCAACAAAAATTTTATTTGAATATGTTGTCTACAAAGCAAAGTACTGAGAGTAGAAGAAAAACTTCATTGGTTTACTTGCAAATGGCAAGTAAAATTTGAATAGCTAATACAAGGTGATGGTTATTCCTACTGTTTTGTTTGTTTGTTTTCCCTCCTGGCTTTAATTAATACATTAATTAAATATATTAGAATTAATACATTAAAAGGCTTTCATAATTTAAAGTAATGCATGTATTCATATCTCTTTCCACTTTTCTCAGCTCATATGTATAGTTCCTGTAAATTATGATTTAATTATCTCTGTACAGGCATTAAGGAAATAAGGTATCCTGGAAGATAAATCTCTAACATAGCTGATTGCAAAAAGATGGAAAAAAATGATTCTGTAAGTCTTACACAGACCATCAGAGTGAATGAAGTCCTCTTCCTAGTTGTCTTGTCAGGTCTATAGACAGACAAGCTTTCTTACCATTTTGGCATTCAAGCAGGCATTCTCTTGGATAATATTCTTCTCATTTCCTAATCCCACACATAGAGCCTTAATGTGTTTGGATTAAGTTTACCCAAGAACAGGATATACAAATCCTTTTGTTTCTCTTTTTTTCCCTTTTCTTTTTATTTTCTCCCTACTTCTTCTTTCCTTCCTGCAAAAGATCCAACAAAATTCAGCCCTTCTGTAAGGAGATACTGTAGAAGATAAATACTTTGTGTTTTATAAGCAGAATCATATGCCATTCTGAGTAGGGGTAGGAGAGTGCTTGTACAATCTGTGCCTTTTCATCTCTGCCAACAAATTTTGAAAAGTTGTTTATCAGCTTTTGAGGATGTGAACTGAATGTTAGAAAAGCAGTTTAGATCTCTGAAACTCTCTGGTTATTGTCACACAGTGCAAGAAGATGCCAGGGTAGATCTTAAACATGGACTTTAGATTCTTACAGAAAACATAAGAGAGCGTTTTTTTTGTGTGCTTAGTTCTTCTTATGCTACATTTATTTTTTTATATATTTACACTGCATTTTCTTAAGAAGGGACAACCATGCAGCTCATTAACCAACTAGATCAAACAGACCTGTTGCCTGTGCTAAAGGAAAGACGATCTTGTTTTAACAAGATATGAGCAGAAATTTCACAGAAAAATGGTAAAAATCTAAGTGATGGGAAAAATTATTAATAGCAGCTGTCTCAGGAAAATGGAAGATACAGATCTCCCTTTTCTTAAAATCAGGTGTAATAATTATTCATGCAGGTTACAAGGCAGTATTTTTTGAGCCAGATGATGGATTTAAAAATTATTCTTAATTAATTATTAATACTGTCAGATTAACCATGTATGCTTTTGCTCATGGTGGTCTGCCAGCCTGGGTTTGAGGGTAGAATTAAAATTTCCTTTCTTTCCCACACAATTCTAAACATATGTACACTTTGGAAAAAACACTAATTGACTTCTGATTCAGCTGATGAGGTGGATGTGACCATTAATTGGATGTTCATCATGTTGCAAATAGCAGTGTCCATGGCACAGTTTTGAGTCTGCTGCTTGCTGCTACTAATGAGCTGCTTAAAGAAACACCATCCAGGACTGTTGCCTCTCACATCCAGCAGCAGCTTGTTCCGGTTCATACAGATGAACCCATGATCAAACACAACCTGAGCCCTGTAACAGGATATTTTTCTCATTTGGAAGAATTTGCATTTGAATAGATAATACAGAAATCAGGTAAAAGGGGAAAATCTAGTTGAGGTTTATGATACATAAACCAGCTTTTTCACCACTGCCTGCATGTTATTGTTTTCATGCTTCTGTGGGGCTCTTCTGTTCTGTAGTGTTGTTACAAACTAGCTTGCAGTGCTGAAAAATGGTTAAAGAACTATTGTGCTTGTTCTTGCATTTATTCGTGTTATATTTAATTTATTAGGATCTATTTATTAATGTAGCACATTATGATTCATAGTTCTTATGGAGGTAATCCTTCCTTGCTTTCCACCCACAAGCTCCTAACTTTCAAAAATCTCCAAAACCAGCTATCAAATAACCCCCACCCATCAAGTTTGGGAAGGTGAAATTTTCTGCTAATGAAAGGTGTGATGGTTTCCATAAAATATTTTTGCTACAGGCCTGTGATAAACGTGGTATGGTTGCCCAATTGCTTATGACTGACTATTGTCCTGGGAATTGTTATTATACTACTTGGAATACCCAAAAAACCATTTTGTATTATTTTGGAAATAACTTTTACTATTGGACAGGTGTGGCATATTAGTTCTTAATGGCTACCCAGTAGTTATTTCTTTGTTTTGTGACCTCCTTTAAAAAAATAATGATGAGGTAGTAGTGTGGGAGGATCACCTGGATAATTGTGTAGGAAAACTGGATAATCCCTTCGAGGCCACATGTATATCCATGCTATCCAGCAGGAATTAAAAGTAGACCTGTTCCCTGTAAACATAAGTGATCACTGCTTTTTTTCCTACCTGAAAAATTGCTCAGATTCATGCTTTAGATAGCAATATGTTCTTTACATGACTAGTAATATATGCAAACTGTTCTTTGGATTTCTTATTCTATCTGAAAGTAACAGCAAATATCAAATTGATGTTAGGTAGTCTAAGTCATCTGAACATTGCAACAGACATGGTGTAAGTAAAGCTAATTAATTCAGCTTTGGGAAATGCTTCCTCACTCAAATTGAAGTGTAACCATGCATAGTCTAGCTCATAAAGTTGATTAAACGGCCTTACTACAGCTTTAGGGGATTAAATATCACAAGTTAGTACAAGGAAACGTGGCAAGAAGCCTCATGCAGATGAGCAAATTGGCCAGCTGCTAACCTAAGAGAGCTCTTCATTCACGGTCTGAATAAAGCTGTTCAGATGGTTAGACTTACTTTTTTTCTTTTGTATGAAATTTGGCAGTAATTAGATTTACTCTCTCTCCCCCAAAATCTATATTTGTAATTGTTACTGCTGTAGCATTTAACTGCCAAATGTGCATTTGAAGTTCTTGCCACAACCATGTAAGCTTAAAGAGACTTATGCACAGCCGCCTTTTCTTTGATGCATATGGTAAACTTGCTGCTCTTCAGCATTCTCAGCTTTTTATCGGTTGGTTTGGAAACAAGTTGTTGATACCTGGAATGCGCATATCTTTTAGGTGGAGTGTTTTAGAAAAAGGTATACAGGAAAGTAAGAAAGTTTGGGAAGTTTTCTCCAAGTGAGGCTTTCTTTGAACTTGAAATTCTGATCTCATACTGATCTAATACAATTTTTAAAGTATTTTAACAATACTTTGTTTCTTATGAGTCAAATGACCAGCACCATTTGTGGCTGTAACTCCACAAACGGTGATGGTGATTTGAATCTCTCCATCTAAGCTTGCATAAGCCAGATGCAGCTAAGCTGAGGTATGGTTTCAAGAGTAGAAGCAATTAAGGTAGGAAGTTAATGCACTGTAGCATTAATATGCCATTTTTATCTAGTGTTGGTCTGCGCTGCTATTCAAAGAAGTAGTCTTGTTTTTTCCCATTATGTCTTCCCAATCTCCTATTTCTGCTTTTCTTTTATTTTGTAGGCCCAGAAGGCCAAGCAATTGGAATTGACCTGGATTAAGGGACAACTAGGTTAATAAAAAATTTATTGCATGATCTGAGTCAGAGGGTGGTGGTTAAGCATCCACACTGTGTGTGGAGCCTCCTGGGAATCTCCATGGGGTCCAGTCTTTAGCAGTGACTGGAACAGGAAATGTGGTGCACTCTTGTCACGTTTGCAGGTGACACAAGAATAGGGGGAAGTGACCAGATGATGGCTTGAGGGAAGGGCTGGTATGCAGGGATTCACAGAAAGCAGGAGGGATGCTGTGTCAAGAACATGAAGATGTTTGGCAGGGACAAATGCCAAATCTTGCACCTGGGAAGGAAAAGCTCCTGGCAGGAGCATAAGCTGAGAACAGAGGGGCTTGGGGGAGCAGCTCTGCAGGAAAGGCCCTGAGGCTGCCAGCAGACAACTCCCTGACAAGGAAGGGAGTTGGCCAAGAGCATCTTGGGCTGTATCACCAGGCGCAAAGCCAGTAGATCAAGGCAAGAGATTATCCTCCCTGATTATTCAGCACCCATTGCATTACACCGAATTATATTGTATCCAGTTTTCGGTTCCTGATAAAGGAAAGTTGCTGATAAATTGGAACGCATTCAGCAAAACCATCAGGATGGGCATTTGCCCTTCTAGGAGAGTCATCTGGAATTGACCTTTCTCAGTTTGGAGGAGAGGTGAGCTGCCAGTGCCTATGGGGCTTGTAGACCAGAAGATGGACTTGAACTCTTGACAGTGACTAAATTGAAATGAGAGTGATTCAGATTAGATATGTGTAGAAGCTTTTCTCCATTACTGGGTGATGGAGAGGTTATGTGGTCTTTTGTCTTCAGAAATTTTCAGTTACTGAGTACCAGAGACTGACTCACAGCTGAGCCTATTTTGAAGTATAGTATCTGCAAGGGACCTCCTGAGGCCTCTTCCAGCCTGAATTACTCTGTTTCCATGATTTTTGGTTGAATTTTTGGATTCCAAATCTAGCTGGAAAGAATGCTGTCAGCATTTTGGTGGCAGTAGAGGGAGAACTTTCTCCTTGCTTTTAATAATGAAGATTTACCCTGAAGACAGTCTTCACTGTTAAAATTAAGCTCTCTTACACTGCTGCAGTACACAAGGGGAGCACATGCGGGTTATTTTGGTTTAGTAAAGGAAGAGTAGTATGTCTGAGGAATTGACCTTGTTTTGCTAGCTGATGGTTAACTATACAGTTGTTGGAGCTGTATTTAAACCTTTAAATGCCTTTCAGGACTTCTTAAAAGTTATTTAAAAAGAATTTTTATTAAATAGGAGTATTGTATTTCTAGAGAGTTGCCCTCTCTCCCAGTTTATTTTCATTTTAGTTGCAGAAACAAGCAATTCTTCCTCATAGCAAGCTTGACTGATCACATAACTATAAACATACATACTACATACAAAGTTTAGGTGGCATGGACAGTTTTCTCTTCTTCTCAGGCTCACTATCACCACCATTTTCTAATAGTGAATCCCACAAATTAAATGGAAGAGGAAAAAAAGTGTTCATCATGTTTAAAAGTGATGATGATGTGTGTGTAAAATGAGTGAGGTTTACAGTTTCTTTCCAGTATCCATTGCTTAACTGAGACAGTTAATTCTCATTTACATCAGATAGGAAAGTATCACCAGATCACTCTGGTTTTCAGGATCACAGTAATTATTTACCACTGATGATTAGAAAGCTCACATGCAATAAATAGACCGCACGTTTTAAAAGCTCACTGGAGATGCCTGCTTTGACTCACCAGGATTTTTCTTTTAAGTAATGAAATATTTCTTGTAAACCAGGAAAAGTGCTACAAAACAGCATTATCTTAAATTTTGCCTAGGGCCTAAAGTGGAGTATGTAGTTTTCAAAATGT
Organism: Certhia americana; assembly: GCA_018697195.1. Taxonomy (NCBI): domain Eukaryota; kingdom Metazoa; phylum Chordata; class Aves; order Passeriformes; family Certhiidae; genus Certhia; species Certhia americana. The sequence continues at coordinate 88,062,583 of CM031859.1, read as the reverse complement.
GATTGTGTCTATGTATGGAGTATTCATCTTTGGAGTAATACCTAAAAGTTTCAAAATTATATTTAGCTGAGCAATTTTCAGTTGATTATTTTTTTGTCTCTAATCATGTAACAGTGAGGTCTGTGTATGGCATCACCATATTGCTACATAAAAACATTTGCTCACTCTGAGCTATTGCTTTTCTTCGCTTCCTGAGTGCTGGAATGTGCTTAGCTTGGTGCTACTTTATGATTTCCTGCAAATACCTTCTATTTCACTCCTTTTGATAGAAAATATCTCTCCTTGGATGGCAAATGACATTCACATGTGCTGTAAATCAAGTCAAAGATGTGAAGAGATGTCTAAAAGTTCTGCGAGGTTGTTGCCACTTTCCTTCTAATGGGTATTAAGATCTGATCATTGCAAAAATCTCTTCAGAAGCAGAAGAATCTCTCTGGAGGTTTCTTCAGATGCAGAATTCTTTGTGTTGCCATCGAGCAAACTTCTTCCTTTCTTCATGCTGTTCAGTTTCCTTTCCTGGTATGGGTTTGTATGATTGCTGGGACAATTTATTACTTGTTTTACGAAATCCTACCGTTAACATTTGGTTTATATTTTAATGAGGAAGCAGGAAATTGTAAAATTTTCCTGATGGTAAATTGTGTTGAGTGGATGGAACTATTCTGTGTCTGGCCATGGTTTGTTTTACTTATTACTGAGCTTGTCAGATCATCCTGTGTAAAACATCGGATTTATTTCTAAAAATGCAACAGAAAAACTTATATTGTCAATGTCATGTACTTACATGACTGACGCTTACATTATGTCATGTCATGTTTAGGTAGAGAGTGGTTTAAGAGGTGGGTCTAAGACATTTGGTTTCAGCTTCAGGCTCTTGAATCAACATTTTCATGTCTTATGTAAGATTAGTGAAATAACTTTACTTAAAGGTAGCGGGTTTTCTTCTTAATGTTATAGTTTAAATTCTTACTTGAGGAAAATATTGAAATGAACATAGGCGTTTAAAGTAATTTTAAACTCTGGAATATCATCTCTGGCTTCCTGCAACATTTTTAAAATGGCCCATATTGTCCTGTATTTTGTGCCTTATCTGCAGTCAGAGGTTTTTGATATGTTGACCATTGTGTCTGGATGCCTAAATTACTTAGGAACAAAGCCCCAAACCAAAGGTAACTAGAAGAAATGTTAATGCTTGAAGTTGACAATCAAAATGTAGCTTGTAGCAGTCACTTAATAAACAGTTGTAGAAATTGCTGGAAATGTTGGTGTGGTATAACCCCAACTAGCAACAAACACCACACAGCTGTTGGTTCACTACCCCAGGTGGGATGGGGGAAAGAATTGGAATTAACAAACAAAGCAAAACAAAGAATTCATTCACTGTTTCCCATGGGCAGGCAGGAGTTTATCCATCCCCAGGACAGCCAGAGTCTGTTACACACAGGCTTGGGAAGACAAAACATCGTCAGTCCAAATGTCTGCACTTCCCTCTTCTGTCCCCCAGCTTTACATGCTGACCATGATGCCATGTGGTATCCCTTGGGTCAGTTGGGATCAGCTCTCCTGGTTGTGTCCCCTCCCAGCTCCTTGTGCCTCCTCAGCCTCCTGGTTGATGGGATGCTGTGAGGAGCAGAAAAGGCCTTGGGTCTGGGTGAGCTCTGCTCAGCGATAACAAAAACATCCCTGTGCTATCAACACTGCTCCCAGCACTAATCCAAAACACAGCCCTATCCTAGCCACTGTGAAGAAAATTAACTCTATCCCAGCCAAAACCAGCACAAACATAAACCTTTTAATGTGAATTTCTATTTTTTGATTAATTACTTGCCTAATTAAAAAAGGTTTTGCCTTGGCGTAGATTTCTTTTAAGACTTATTGATTGTCAGTATTATGGATGCCAAAATAATTCTGAATTGAGTTACAGTCTGACTTGAACCTGTACATATGTCAGGTGAGGCTGTGGGTTGTTGGGTGAGATGGGTAAAATTCTTGTTTTCATGTTTGTTTTCTTGCTCTCTTTCTATACAAAACATGCCAAAACAGGGAAGGGGATGGGGACGTCTAGAGCAAGGTAGACTTAAAGTGGAATTGGGTTTGAAGAAGTTTGTTATATCAGGGATTGTTGTTATATCACTTTTGTGAAAAGAACTATTAGAAGTGGAGTGAACTACACACAGGCATGATTAAAAAAAGTAGTAGTGTTGCATTTGCAGAGAACTGTGGTTGCTATGAGGATGCAGGCAGGCTTCATTTTGAAATAGTATTTGTAGGTTGGTTGTAAAAATGGTTATTATTAGTAGAACGGGTGAGGTCCTCTATTGTAGGCAGTTACATGAAATACTATCTCATGATGAGGTTCTGTTGTTGAGTTCCTGAGAAATATTTTGTAAACTCTACATTTGTAGAGTTTTGTAGATGATGGGTATTTTATCAGGTAGAAAGTTGCTGAATCTTAGAGAAGTTGTTAAAGGTTCTGTGGTTTTGCATCCATTATTCAGAGAAACTTTTTGCTCACTTTGGAAAGCTACAGAAAATACAGATTCAAGTTCCACATGTCCCAAAAGTCCACTAGGAAGAGATTTCAGCCATCAAGATCCCAGGGTAGCTCTTTTGGAGAGCCTGCCATTGTGCAATGTGTTAGCAAGCACTGGGAAGGTTCCCTTCAATTCTATATGTGACCCTTTCTAGTATCTGCTTGTATTTCTTCCTGTCTTGCTTAAAATAGAAACAACTTTAAATCTTATTTAAATATGCAAATACACTGCATTTGTTGTCAGTATCTAAGAAGGTTAACATGATGGAAGACACTAGGTTTTTTCAGTTTTCTTAGACTGATTTTGCAGTCTTAGATTACAATTATATTTAGTAAATTTCAGTTCATAAAGTGTGCTTTTCTTCAGGACTTCTGTTAAAGTTTTTGTAGTAGTAATATTGGCATGAGAAAGTCAAACCCAAAACTGGTCATCAAGCAAGAGAAAAAAAAACAGCTGAAAGAAGTTGAAAAAAGAATGAGTAATGTTGACAGGATTGTTCTTAAACTGTGTGAAAGACATCAATGCGTAGTACAGAGGAGAGGAGCATAATTTTTTAAAGGGTTGAAGTAGAAGTGTATAATTCAAAATACTTAACATTCTGTCAAGTTACATAAACTGTAGTCTTGTTAAACTCTTCTTTGAAATACTAAAGGAGGTTGCTAAGGGGTGGGGGGGATGTCAAATGAAATGGTTGCAATGATGTTATGCAACAGAGTTAATTTCGACCTACGCTCTGCTTCTCTGCAGAAGAAGTTGAAGAAGAGTCTGAAACTACAATTGAGGTTGATTTGACTGATAAACAGAAACATCAGTTGAAGCACAGAGAGCTTTTCCTTTCTCGCCAGTATGAGTCCCTACCAGCAACACACATCAGGTAAGAAGTAGTAAATACAATTTATCTATGTGTTCCACTGGGTGGATTGCCTGCCAGTAGCTCATCTGCTGGACTGCCTTGGCCTTACAAAAGGGTGTCATTGATCTCAGCTGAGTTGGGCCAGGTTGTCCCATGAATTGCTTTGGAAGCACCTTAGTGTTTTCCTTCTATTACTTGATGTTTGAGCCTCAGAAGGGACAAGAGTCTCAGAGCTCTAGCTTGCCAGTTGATAGCTTCAGTTGGTAATTTGGTGGAAAGTCAGTCTGCTACTACTTTGGAAGAGTTAATTCTTATTTTTTTTTGTAGTTATTCTGCTGGCCAAAAGAACCTTGACCATTTTGTCTGGCCTGGAAAACAGCAGATGGGTTTGGAAAGGAGGCAGTGACTCACTGGTCAGATCTGCAGTTTAGGGCTGCATGCATGTAAAATTAAAATTACCCAAACTTCAGTAAATGTGAAGAAGTCATGACTGAGTTTGGCTAAATGTTGCAGAAACATTTCAAGTATTGTTTTAATTTGCCTTTAATGCTAATGTAGAAAGAGGCTTCCTAAAGCTCAAAAAGTGTTTGTTGACTTCTTTTTCTGTAAGTGACATAGGTGCTCATGTCATTTTCTATTTAGCAGTCAGGAAAACTTCTTTTTATGTTGGGATGAGCGGGTGATGAATCTAGAAATGGAAGAGAGTGAGCACAGTGACAGGGAGGAGTCTAATTTAGTGTGAAACAATGCATTCTTACATTGCATTCTTAAGGAATTTTCATTTTCTCATTACATTCAGCTGTTGCCAGCTATTTCAGACCATAAATATCAAGAAGCTACCAAAAAAAAGGTATATATTGTCCAACAGGAGAAGCACCTTGTATGTGCATATTTATTTTCTCTCTTATTGGAAAATCACATAATCATGGAATATTCTGTGTTGGAATGGACCCACAAACATCACTGAGTCCATCTCCTGGCCCTGCACAGTACCATCTCCAAGAGTCACACCCTGTGCCTGACAGCATTTTCCAAACAGTTCTTGAGCTCTGTCAGATTTGGTGCTGTGAACCCTTCCCTGGGGAGCCTGTTCTGGTGCCCAACCACCTTCTGGGTAAAAAACCTTTTCCTGATATCTAGCCTAAACCTCCCTTGACACAATTTCAGGCCTTTCTCTTGGGTCCTGTCACTGGGCACTGCAGATAGATGTTGCTTATCTCTCTTGCTGATAACACAAAAACTGGAAGTTGGAAATTTTTGTATTAATTTCTTGTGCTTTATTCAGCTACTTGTTCTGACTTTGAGAAAGTCATTTAACTGTCAATTTCTGCTGCTCCAACTATAGCATGGAGATAATAATCCTGTGCAGTTTCTTTTACTTACTTTGACATTTAGCTATTGAAATAAGGTATTCTCCTTGCAGAGGGAAGATTACATAGAAGAAGTATTGTAAATGTCTTCTCACCTCAACTCAGAGAGCAAATACAATAGAGGTTCTCCAGTACATAGTTCACAAAGAAGGCAGAAAAACACGTGAATTCATAGTACATGCCACACAGCACAGCAGGCAAAAGCAGACTGATGACTTGCATCTACTTTTCAGAACAGATGAATGTTGTAGGACTATGCTGTCACATGTTACTAAGACCTTTACCAGACAAATTCTGGAACAAGCTTGATGTTTCAACATTTTAAAACTCTGTTTTAAAAAGAAACAAGAAGGCAAATACACTCTAAAGTATTCCTTAATTAGCTCTTTAACTTACTAGTGTTCACATTTTGTGACTCTCAGTAGTTTTCTTAACTTTTATTAATTAGCTTGTCCTCTAAAGAGGATAGAAATATTGAGATGGTGGCACTCCTCTAGCTTCCTTACATCAGTACTCCAGAATGCATGAGGATGCAGATATCGCAGTTTCTCTGGGTGTCTGTTTTGGTGTTTGATGGCTGTTGTGATTTTTTTTTTTTTTCCCCTGTCATTTGTTTGGGATTTTTACATATTGAAACTTTGTCTACTACCTTCTGTCCTATCACTCTGCTTCTCTGAAAGGAGTCTGGTGCCATCTTAGTTATCTATCTTTTCATTAGCTAATTGAACAAAGCAGTAGAATTTCTCCCATTCGTTGTCATACCTTAAGAGTGAACAAATCTGGTTTAATGACATCTGCAGACATGTTGAAAGTGTATTCAGGTTGATAAAGGTATTAAACTGGTTTTCCCAACAATTCGGGGATACCCCTAATAACCAGCTGCCAGCTAGGCTTTCTATCACTCACCCCAGCCTTTCCAAAAGACCTTGGTGTTTTTTTTCCAAACTTATTGTCTACTTGTCTAGTCCATATGTTTCCAGTCTGCTTGAAGGACACTGGAACACTGCAGGACTTCCTGAAGTCAGGTTCAATGACGTTCTCTGCTATCAATGGTTTACCAAGCCAGTTGCCTCCATATAGAAAGCTGGGGGATATTTGTGCAATAAAAGCCAGAGCAGCTCCATGATGTGGGGCTTTGCTCCAAGCACCTGCAGTTTTATCCCTTATGAAAAACTGGTTTTACAGGAGTAAAAGGTACAGTGGTTGAGAGTGGAGATTGGAGGTTGGAGATCATTTTTCTCAAGAGTAAAAACTCAAAAACTCAACCCCTCTGGAAGGAAGAGGAAAAAGTTCAAGTCAATTTTAAGATAATGGAGGAGGCTTTTGACAGCTACAGATCTTGAAACCTTTCCCAACATCTTCAGCCAAGAAAAGTTGCCTTTTTTGTTGTAATTGAAGGAGTTAAAGAATTTTACCCAGTATATTTTTATTTAGTTTTTACTAATAAGGTTTTACTGCTTTTGTTTTGTCTTTCTTCTTTTCTTGACTTTATCCTTTTTAAATTTTTTGAACTGAATGGCAGAGGAAATTACACCTCTTCCCCTCAAAAAAACCCCTATCACTAAGGTTACTTTTGTTCTAGTTCACAATTCCAAATATGGTGATGTCTCATTTATACACCTGTTGTTGTTACTTCATAGTTGAGTTACTTTGCAGTTATTTTAGTGGGTTAGATTTCTTTGATGTGCATGTCTAATTCTGGTCTTTTTGGTCTGCAACTCTGGGTTTTGAATAATTCTGATGTAATTTGTCTGCTGTTGTATTAGTGAAATACAGTTTCATTCCTCATTCTGATATTTTTATTTTGTTATATATATATTATACGTAACTGTTTTGATATGTTATTTGTTTTGTTGAAAATGTTGGGATTTTTTTTAGACTTCATCTTGTCTCCCCTTTAAATTAGATTTCACTATGCCATTTCAGTAGCTTTAGAGAGCAGCCTAAGTTTTGGTATTAAAAAACCCTGAAGAGGCAGTTCTAGAAAAGAATTAAAAGTGGGTAATGTAGTAATAAAATGTGGCAATGGTACATTGTGGACAGAGTTCTTGCAGTGGAATGTGTTTCAGAAGATGGAATTGCCTAGCTTGTTCTGGAGTCATGGTGTGTGGCACAGAACAAGCTCATGTGTCAGTCTGGAAATCAGGGGCAAGGCTTATTATCTTCCTGCCTACTTGTCCAGTTACAAGTGAAATTATTGCCTCCCCTGTCTGCTCACATGTGTGCAGTCAGTAACAGCCCTCCAGTGGATTATCTCCTTCCTTCCTAATCCCTGCATGTTGCAGATGCAGTTTTTGCCAGGTTCTGTAATCCCAAATGTCCTTGTCACAGTTGTCCTGAGTCACTCTCCTTTGTTAGTGTCACACAGTGGATACACCCAGGATTGGTGCAGGTGGCTCCTGTAAGTGGTACCATCCCACAGAGGGGCTTACTTGAGCCAGAGCTGTGTACTTAGGGTTTCAGAGGTTTGAGCATTACCAAATACAACATTTTGGAAAGTTATGGGGGGAAGAATGGGGAAAGTTGTCAGAAATTTGAAATTAATTTCCAGTGTTGCAAAATTCACCATAAAACTTAACGTGTGGTAAAAGTGGGTTCTTGTATAAAAATCTGCAAGTGGTTTTCTTGTTGGAGATGCATTGGGTTATCTGACTTGTGATTTGGGCTTTAAATTTATTTTTCAATCTTAAACTCTCAAGAGTTTATAGGTATTAAACATGTTTAGATTGTTATAAAAGATTAGTGTCTAAGTTCATTTGTAATTGCTCCAAAGTTAAATATTTCTTAAGAATTGTGTAGAAGAATTTATTTAAACATCAAGGTTCTTCTTACCATTTCAATATCTTTGCTTATTTCTTGTTTGCTTATTTGGCGTTCCAGTCTTGGGGTTGTGGGGTTTTTATGTAAGATGATGATGGTTATATTTTAAGTGTTTGGAAAGCATACATAAGCCAGGCATTTTCATATGTCATAATAAAAGCAGGTGTGAATCTCTTGGGCTGCTTTATGCTGCAATAAAAGCCTCCACCCCCTTCAGGGGAAAAAAAAAATTCTTTTTCTTACATTTCATTTTACATGTGTAGAGTATCTGTGCATTATGTAGATGTTTGTCACAATGGATTTGTTAAAATAACTGTAGTAAATTTACACCTTAATCTTTAATGGGGAGTGTTTATTCAATCTTTAATTGGATAAATGAAATGTTTATGTTTTTTAGAGGATTCTATTTATTGCTTGGCATAAACACCAAATTCAAGTTTTCTGTGCACCTATGAAAGGAAAGGCTTCTGAGCATTGATTCAGAAATATTCTTACACATTCCCTTTATTTTAAAAACTGACAAACAAAAGGCAAAACCAAAAAAAGTACCCTCAAAACTATCTTAAGATGGTCTTGGCTTGGTTTATTACTTCTGTTCAAAAAGAGAAAGGACTTTATGAACCTTTTAAAAATTGTGGTTGCATAAGATAATTTTATTAAAAGCTGATTAATATGATTGGGGAAAATATGAGTATTTTTGCAGAATGCCTATGCATATGTGACATTAAAGAGCATCCAAATAGATCATGAGAAGAGTTCTTCAATTTTTATTAAGAAATTTGTACCCTCTGCATATTTTTACATTTAACCATACAAAAAAAGTGTGCTTAAACTTCTAAATTACCAGTCTATAAAGATCTTGGTTTCTCTCTTTTGACATTATTCTGATCATTAATGGAATTCAGAACACAGCCTTGATTTTTTTTTCCAGTTTGGTGTTTTGTTCATTTTAATTGTTTGTTTGGTGATGGTGTTTTCTTGTTATTTTGGTGGCCATGTTTCTGGTTGTTAAATGGTACCCTTGCTCTTGGGTAGACTTGGTAAAGAAACGTTGATTGGTGACACTTTGGAGACATAGCAGAAAAAGTAGCTTAAGAATGTGCAGTTTGTAAGAACATGCCATGCTTACAAACTGTAACCGTGTGGTGCTCTTTAGATGTGTTATAAGTGACTCAGTTGTTTGAAGTATCAAATATTACTGAGTCCTGATGAGATCATGAAAAAGAAAGATCAAAAAAGAAAGTTGTGTGATAAAACTAAGGTGTAGAGAAATATTTTTTTCTGAGTGTGTGATTCCTTCACTCAAAACACAGCAAATGTTCTGAAGCTCAAGACAGACGTGGCAGGTCATTTTATGGTGTTACTTTTCAAGACAGGCACTTAAGAATTTAGTGGTATTACCTTGGGATTTCTAGTTTTGGCATTCCTGGCAAACTACAAGTTTCTGCATACAGGGTATGTGAATATATATACAAATTTTAGCTACTTTTTAAAAACTTTGAACCTTATAAGCATGATTATTTTCTGGCATAAATCAGACTGGATAAGGTGTGAATTTATTTGCATAGGCATGTGCTTACCTAATCATTTGGATTGTTAAGCAAGGTATTCTTCCTTTCTGGACTGAGTTTATTTGGAACAAAGGGACTTTTGAAACATGTCTGACTATCTTCTTTTTTTTTTCTTTCCCAATAGAATTCAAATTAGTCTTACTTGAATTAAAATGAAAATTCTGTTCAGGACAGAATCCTGTTTTTTAATGTGGTCAATAGCCAGTACTAGTAACAGCGTAAGAAAAAGTGTATCAGTGGAAAACTGTAATTTAAATATCTGAAAATCAGTATATATTTCCCTGTAGAGACATAATTACAAAGTAGGAACCTTTCCTAGGGTGCAAAACTTTTATTTTCAGTTGCATGGAGTGGTGGGTGTGCATTGCTTCTGAGCTGGGCAGTTTGTAATGGACTTGACAATCTTAAAGGTGTTCTCCAACCTGAATGGTTTCATGATTGAATGGAAAATCATTCCTAACCAGCCTCCTGTGGTTTTGTTCAGTCCATGTGCATCACTGCTCCTGTGCTAAAAGGCAACAATTCTTTTACTTTTTAGCATTAATTTAATCCCTAGAGAAAAAATATCAATTACTTGAATTTGCAACAATGCAGTTTACAGTTTACAGAAAGTACACCTATGGTTATGCTTGTTTTGAGATATCAAAATATATAGTTTTACTGTGGCCACAATGAGAAAATATTTACCTTTTAATTACTTTTAAATCCATGTCAGTTGGGCCTGATTGCTTCAGGAGACTGTCTGTAAATCTTACCAGTTTGGAGGGCACAAAATTAGCACTCTAGCTGTAATTAAAATTAAAACTGAATTTTTTGACTAAAAGCCGCATGCAGTATCTAAATCCTGGGACATCCATATGATCTATGCACATGTTTCAATGCCAGGCATTTTCTAGTTCATTTAGATGTGCATAAATCAGTTTGCTGTGCATTCTGTTTTTAATTTTATTTGATCAAGCCTGTGTTAATCAGATAATACCAAGTTCATTGATTTAACTTTTGGCCATAGATACACAATCTTGTACCCTTTAGAAGATTGGTATTATTTTGTCAGAGGCACAGATCCCAGTAGTAGTCACCTATGAAATATTTTTGTTGGTTGTTTGGGTTTCTTCCTCATGTTTGAGATGGCTCTGTAAATGAACAGAGACAAACTTGAGCCAATTAATTATTAATCAATACAATGCAGATTTTTTTTGTCAATTCTAAATATTGATTGAGTGTTTTAAAAGACAAATTGTAGTTAGGGATCTATTATGGGTTTAAATCACTATGATGATATTTTTATTTTTTTGTTTTTATTGTTATGAAATAGCTTGCTCCCCAGTTAATCTCTTTGCAATCTTGAGAACTTGAAATTTGCTCTAAAGACATTGGTATGTGTCTGTCAGCATCATTATGTGCCCCTTAAACTGTGCTTCTAAGTAAAATGCACAAGTACCCTTAGTATTGTCTTGCTGTGACTGGGGAATCAATTCCATATAATTAGTAGAAGCTCTTTGGACTGCACAGTTCCACTCTGTGGTTTGGTGATCATCATTGCAGTGTAGGCTGCTTGTAAGGGATCAAGACTTGGTTCAAAGAGGATGTTTGATTGGAAATCTTCAAAACACTTTCTAATTTAAGACGGTTCAGGAAAAAGCATTGTTATTTCAGGTAGCTCTCTCCTCCTTTACACAATATCTGTACCTTTTTCCCCCCTTTTCTCCCTTTGTGCTCCCTTTTTTGCTGGGTGAAAGATTACTCTGGAGTTCTACTCTTGCACCTGCTCCTTTGTACCCCTCTTCATTATGCACCTTCATTTGAGTTTAATCTCCGATTGTCATTGAAGTAACAGCATATGTTAAAATCGCATCAGATTTTTCTCACAAGCATAATATTTCCTAATATTCTTTCCTGTTATTTTATTCTCAGACTGTCTAGCTAGTGACTCATGCTTCTGTGTTCCAAATGTCTTCTGAGACACTAACATTTCTTGATGCAGATCATCAAGATACAATTGGTATATATCTGTGCAAAATTATCCAACATAATTCTGTTGTTTTCAGGAGGGGAATCAATAATTGTTATTTCCAAGTCTCTGGGGTCATGCCTGCATGTGTTTTTTTCTTTCTTCAGTTTGTATCTGAATTAGCAATACATATGAAATTTCATTGACTTGGTGGGAACTCAGAGCAATTAGTTCTGAGAGTTCTTGCACTGCATCATTGTCACTCGGCTACATCTACATTCCAATAGGAGATTTTGTTGGCATGGTACTAAACCCATGAAGTTGTCTTTTCCACTCCTGTCATTCATTCTGGTTAACAGGCAGCAGGTATTTTGTTTCTTGTAATTTTTTTTTTTTTTTTTTTGCATACCTCCTGTCCCAACAAATCCTTATTTAAAAAAAAAAAAAATTTCTCTCATGGGCTGTCTTACACATCTGTGAAAGCATGAAGAAATAGCCTGCTGGAGCAGCAAAACAGGAATCATAGAGGCTTCCACTGGTTTAAAAGTTAGGGCTGAAAATAACAGACACTGTAAAAGATGAGGCAGTTGCTGTTGATTTTGATTAATTTTGATAGTTTTAAAATATAAGTGTTTGCATCAGCTTTTTAAATTTAAATTTTTTATAAATATTTTAATCTATATTTTTTATTACTTTAAGAAAGAGCTTGTTAAAGAACAATTACCTAGACAGTGTGAACAAGAAGGTATTTCAGTATATCTTCTGGGCAGTTTGGTGTTTTGCTCTAGGCTGTTTAACCAGACTAAACTGAAATCTTCTCTTAACATTGTCTGACGTAATAACCTTGGTACAATTTTTTTCACGCTACTTAAATTCTTGAGCTGGTTGTCATCATCTTTTACCTTCATTATAACAGATTAGTAAGGGCAGTCTTGTCCTTCTGTTGTCTAAATATTGATTGTTGTCACATTCTTGTCTGAAGTAAGTTCCCACATGTTTTTTATTCCTCTATTGGGCCTCACTGAAACAAGGCACATTTTTATCTTTAGTTTTCAAGATCTCTTAGGTCTTACCACAGCTTATTCTCCTTCAGGGCTGGCATGGTAACTGACATCTCACATAGAGGCTTGATTTTCATGAGCTCCATATTGAGCTGTCCAAGACAATCTGACCTGTGAGTGTCTCACAAAGCTGTCATTTATATTTTTAGAATTTAATTCTCCTTTTCTTTGTTCCACAGTAAACAGCCTCCCACCCATCCCAGGAAAAATAGTTCCATAAAACAAGGGGGGGGGAGGGGGAACAAATCCTTATGCAAGTAGATTCTATCTACCATAACTAGTATTTCTTACCTTTTCCTTTTAATCCTCATTAGTGTCTCTGTGTTTTGAGGATTTGGCCATAGATGGTTAGTTTTGTTTTTGGGACTGTATGGTCCTGGATTTCTGCTAGGGGAAGAAATCCTACCTACGAAATCATTAAGGCACTTTAGTTCTAAAGTTTTGGGATTTTTCTGGAGAGAGTGTGAATCTCATTTCTCTATTGTAACAGAAGGGCTTCCCTGAGGTAAGGAAGTAGGCTGTAGGCATGGAAAAATAGCTTATCAGGCATTCCTTAGCTGATGGGTGTAAATGATCAGGAATTGTCAACTCACTAGTGAAGTCACCTGGAACATATAAAAAAACTTACAAGCAGACAAAAGCTTCTAATAAATGAGCGTGAAGGAAGGTGTAGTATGCGAAAAAAGCTTTCACAAGATTAATGCTTTAAAGAGAAAAGTTATGAGTTGTGGCTCTGGTTACTAGGACAGGAGGAGAAATTGAATCCTAAGTGGTTTATATGATAGAAACTGGCAACACCATGAGAATATATTTATAGGTTATTTTTATTGTCTCCTTTTACTGCAAGACCTCTAAATTACTTTTTGTTGCTGGCTGATTTAATTATATAATAAGTTTTGTTGGCATTGTTGCCACCTCAATGGAACAACTCTTTATTTGTGACCAGTTTAAATATGAAGTACATCTCAGAGCAGAAAGGATTCCTTAGGCTTAATCACATCAAAATTAAGTTGTAATGAAGATGTAAAAGCTAATTTACTTTTTTGTTTACTGTTATTTGTGCATTGCTGAGGTTGTTTAAACGTTCCCTCAAATTCCTACAAGATAAATTTTGCCTAACCCTGTAGGAAGTAAAAAAAAAAATTCTGAATATTTTTTTAATTTGAGAAAAAAGTCAAAATCAGACGTCATCTTAACATTGAGACCTGATGCTGTTAACTAATAATTCACCTTGATGATACCATTTAAGAATGCTGCTTGTTGGAGAAATAATGCTTAAGTCAGAGAATCAGAGTTACATAAGAGGAAGAAGGTTTCATATGTGGAAAAATAGTAGACAACTCTTTATTTATTTATGTAATTTTTTAAAAACTGGGCAAAAAACTGAACTTTACCCAAGTTCACTTTAGTGATGCATTTCAGGCAGGAGACTCCAACAGAACAATGAACCTGTGGCATTGTATGCCAAAATGTAAAGACAGTAGCATTTCTGGAGGAAGAGAGTATAATTTTATTTTGGTATGTAACTGATTTTATAATCTGCTAAATGCAGCATACACGCTTTCATTTGTTTTTGTAGGTAGCTAGCTCCCCCTTTCTTTTCTCTGTCTAGTTTGGAACAGTCAGATTTTATGCTGTTATATTGATTTTTTATTTGACATAGCTCTATCTGTCCAATTATCTGAAATAATTTAAAAACATTAAGGAATAAGGCTCCAGAACACTGTAAGGAGGAAAATATTATTTTTAAATCCAGAGAAGTTCTGGGTTTCCAGATACATCCCTTAAAGAACGAACTCCCAGGTTGCATTGTAATGTGGTTTAAATGACGTTAACTTTTTCTCTAGGGCATTTGATTATTAGTATTGAAGAATGGGTGAAAAGTGGTTGGAGAATATTAAGGGGTATATTACTGCAGATCGATATTCACTTAAGTTATTTCCTTAGCATCTATGATTGAGCGGTGCTGGACACAATACAATGAACTAGATGCTTGAACTTGCTCTGCTCAATCCAGCAGAGCGTTTGCAACTAGACAGAGAAGCTTTTCCTCTGATGGGAAAGAAAGAGAGTTATATCAACAGTAGGCTTTTATGAATTTGGTAAAGATTCTAAATCACTTATAGTAAGTATTGCAGGTTTCTAGAGTACAAAAACAGGTAACTGTAATATAGAGAATCAAAAGTAGAAAGACTTCTGTAATTTACCTGTTTTCAAATGTGAGTTTTGTTGTTGGTCTTTTATTTTTATTTTAGTGTTTACTGTAGGTCTGGTACTGTCTTCACTGAGACACAAGTCCATGAATGTGAGAGGTCATATATGCATACAAAATGTTACCTCTGTGTGACTCCAGCCGTTGAAGTGCTGTACAAAGAAATAGAGCATCAAATAGAAATTCACTCACTTAGAAGACGTGCTGCAGGGAGTTATCTTGTATCTTAATGAAATAAAATGCATTTTTTTACGGACCAGCAATAAAAGATGAGGTTGGTCAGTAAAATACTTTTGCAGTCACGAAGGAGGTGGAGCAATGAATGCCTCTGTGGTAATTGGAGTTAAGTAGGGGCAGGCTGTAGTGGAGAGAGAGAGAAAGCATACTCGAGCTGTATGGAATAGAAGCAGACTGGAAAGGTAAACTCCTGGCTAGCCTTTTATACTAAAAAAAACCCCAATAAAAATAAAGTTGGAAAACTGACTTCATGCTACAGCACAATTAATTTTTAGACGTGAATGTTCTGGAATTGTCAAGGCAAAAAGCTTCAAGAAAACCTTCAAAGGAAGACATGATGGGGTATTTAGAAGGTTTCCTATTTCTCTGCTGTGTTCTGTTGTGTATTGTGGCCAGACTTTTCTTCCCCCTCTTCCCACCATTTTTCTTTGGTGGTGTGGTTCTCCTGAATGAAGAGAAATTCAGGACAATAATGTGTGGCTTACCCTCCTTTCCCAGAATGTGCGGTGGCAATGAATAAGACATTAACTGGGTATGTTCACTTAATGATCAGCCATTAGCAATTGGCTTCTAATTGGCTCTGGTTGAGCTTGGAGTCGGCACTCCCTGACAGAATGACAGGTTTTTACAATACCCATTTTGGTGTTATCTTAAAATCAAGGTCTCTTCAAACAATTACTCTTTCTCTATTTGTATTCTGGTCTGTTCCATGAGGGAAGATGGGAGAGGGGAGTTCTGGGCATAGTTCCTGTAGCTGGATGTATAAGGCCACAGGAACCTCCTGGCAAAAACCAACTAAATTGAGTAAAACTTCGGTGGATGAAATACAAGGTGCTGTATGTAAGGGGTAATAAATGTATCTTTAAATATATATATATATATAAAATGGTAGTTCAGTTGTAAATTATAACATAAAAATCCGAGTTGCTAGCAAGGTGATTCAACACATTTAACATTTTTTCATCCACATCCATGAGTGTTTCTTTAAAATACTATCTGTTAAAAATAATTCTGCAGGTGATTTGCAGAGAAGCTGGAGACAGGAATTGGAGACAGCAAGGCAATACTGGGGGAGATGGGAATGAGTGGTGGGGGCAAAGTCCCACTGCATTGACTGCTTGTGTTACACATGAGAGGGTCATTCAAAAGAGAAAAATGTTTTGATTTTACAGCCTTAAAAATAAAGCCGTATTTTTTTTTTTTTCTACTTTGGGATATTTGTTTTCAAATTATACACTGAACTTCCTGGAGATAAGTAACTTGGAGGTGATTTTGTTTTAATCCAGGCCTTTTTATTAATTGTGTCTGCATTTATTGTTTGCCATTGTACCTCTACTCATTTTTTGCTTCTCCATTACTGACACTATTTCCAGATTGGTGGAATTCCAATGTGTTTGAATGCTTGGATCAGTAGAGCCATATGTTTTGTTTGCCTTATGTTAATTTTGATGTTATTGAAGTATGGCAATGTTAATTTTTATATATTTTAATATTTTTATGCTTTTAGTGTAGAAGTTTCAAGTATATCTAGATTGTTTTCTTTACTTGAAATTTGAACTGTTTACGAAGTATCTATTCTTACTTATGTTTGTGTAGGGGAAAATGCAGTGTTGCACTTCTGAATGAGACAGAATCTGTGTTGTCATACCTGGAGAAAGAGGTAATTGTGATTTCTATTCAACTAAATATTGGGATGAGTTTATTTTTTTTTTCTGTATTTTTAACAAATAGGCAAACAATACTTTGAAAATCATGTCTTGGATGATAGGTTAGAAAAAGTATGTTGTTCAAAACACTGATTTAAACAATATTATTCGATAAAAATTTAATTGACATATTTATATGATAGGTTTATTATGAATCTATTTGTATTTGGAAAAGAATTAATTTGAAGTAATTAATATGGAATCTTACAGGTGAAAATATAGAGATGTTTTTCTGTAGCAGTTACTGAAGGGAGAATTCACATGGTGCTTTTTATTCCTCCTTTTTTTTTCCCTTTTTTTTTTTCTTCTATTGTATGGAAAGTATCTTATCATCTTCCTCTGGAAGATACTTAGGATGCTTAGCTTTACCAGAGAGGAAAAAAATTCCCCAAGAATTTGAAAGATTGCAAAATGCGTTTAAAATAAACATATTTTTCTTTGGAATTTTAAAAATAACATAAGGAAGGCAGTGTTTTCTAACTGACATTAGCATGTCTTTATTTTTAAATTTCTACATCAATCCACTGATAATCAGTAAAAATATTTTTGAAAGCAGGACTTGACCTAGATGTATGTGACTATACCACATTTGCCAATACTGTTTTAGTGCCTGAGAAGGGTTTACACAAAAAGTGTTTTGTTTCTTTTTGAATTTCAAATTTATAATGGAAAGAGAGTATGGTAGAGATACTTATGAGTGCAAACATATAAAATTCAGAAAGCAGTTGACATTAATTCTCTTCAAATCTATTGGTATATTTTTGTGTACAAATCTTTTCATTATTGCTCTATTCTGAAGTAAGTCCTAACAATGAGAGAAGTCTTAATTAGCCTTTTAAAAGCACTCGTGAAACATCTGTATTAAGTAAAATAAAGATTTGTGTACCAAATCTATGTTCTGTAAAGTATGCAATTGTTCAAATGGAAGGTGTTACAAATTTGCAAACCTAATTTTAAAGATTATTATGCTGTTACAAATAAGTCTCTTTTTTTTCTTTTTTTTTTTTTTAGGATACTTTTTTTTATTCATTGGTGTATGATCCATCATTGAAAACACTTTTAGCAGACAAGGGAGAAATCAGAGTGGGGCCCAGATATCAAGCAGATGTGCCAGACATGCTTGTGGAAGGTAAATACTTGATCTTTTATTTTTTTCACTAACCAAAGTCCTTGTACTGCATTGTTGCTCTTGCTGACTTTCTGAACTAATCTAATACATAGAGGTAGACAAAGTAAGATGGTAGGTCTGAGAAAATTTTTGAACACCAATAGATACTATGGAAAAAGAAAGGATACTTGAATAGCTGTTGAATATATGTCCATTTCCAGTCAGTGCATAAGCATTTGATACTTGGTTATTTAATTATAAGATCTGGTTAGTTATTCAATATAGGCTGAATTGAGAGAAGATGTTAAGGACCAACCAATTTGTGACAAAGATATTTCTTTCTTCTTTCCCTTTTAAAGCAAACAATGCAGAGAGAATTCAGGTCTTTGTGTCTTCTTATTTCAAAATATTGTCTTTCTTTAAAGTGTCTTGTCTGTTTTGTAGCAGGATTGAAACAACCATTTCTAGCTTTGGCATAGCTTTAAAATCACTGATATTTAAAAAATTTATTTTATTTATTTATTTAAGCTAGCACAACTATTTATGCCTTTTGCTGCGTAAAATTTCAAGTGAAATATTTATTTAATGTTTGGATCATATTTAAGAAGCATGAGTAACTGTGTCTTGTTATGTTTACAATTGTATTTGCAAATTAAATTTGAAAAAAAGTTTCTTTGAAAGTATCTAGATGTAGATACTATTTTCAAGAGTCATGGTATTTATTCTTTAATAAGAAAGGATTATGTGAGAAGAACATTGCTTTCAGTAAGTCCAAGGAGTTCTGAATGCCTCAAATATATATATTTGTAACCTTAAATGTTGTGTTTTCTATTCTTTATGACCTGTTTTGTTTTTGCTGCTATTCTTTTTCTTTTGCACAAAACCCCCCATTATTTCTAATTGCTACAGCGCTTTTTTAATAAATGCATAAAACAAGAATAATTTCATTTCTGGCAAGTGGCAGATTATTTTAAAATGATGGCTATTTAACAGATCACCTGCTTTATTATTCTGACTTTTCTTCTAGTAACCAGAAAGATACTATAGGAAGTCACTTCAGCTTTGTTTATAAAGTGTACAGACTTGTTTCAGAACAGGTTTATGAATAGATTATGATCCACTGCTATTCTTGCTGTGAAATGCACCTGCCATAGGGAAAAAATAGACCTGTAGATGTTCATATGCTGGGGAGGAAAGCTTGCCAGAGGGCTAATGTGAAAATGGCTGTCTCAATGTGTGTGAGAGGCAACTGGGAAGTACTGATTTAATTCCCAAGTACCTGGTTGAACTGTAGGGTTTTTAGGATAAATTAGGGTTGTCTGCCAGACAGGAAGCATTGCTTACTGAATTCTTCTTACTTAAATTACTAAAGACAGAGGCTAATTATGAAATAGTGAACATTACATATAAAGGAAACTTTTTTCCTGTTCAAATTTTACTTACTTGATTTTTTTCTAAAGTTAAAAGCCATATTCATTTAAACTAAAGTTACTAAGTTCTTCTAAGAGCTTAACGTTTTGAGTTAAATCCTTGGTTTAGTTAAAATGAGTTGATAATCTCTCTTGTACATCATGAAGATAGGATTTCACTGTGTATTACTGTCTTCTTTTTCTCACACCCCACTAACCTCCAAAAGGCAATAAGTGGTGCAGTCTTCTTGCTGCCTTTAGTAGGAAATAATAATAATCCATTGGTGCTGAGTAGCACGAAGCTGCCCACAAACCAAGGATCTGTTGGTACATGGAGCACTCGAGCAGTTCAGTTGGATTAATCTGCTCTTATTTCAAGTGGCTGGTAGAAAAAAGTTTGGGTTTGGGAAGATAAAAATATCTGAATTATGGTGGTTTGGATTGATTTTTTTTCTAAATGTTTCCATAGCCCTCTGACCTCCAAGGAAAAACAAAAGATGATTCAGCTGTTGCTGTGTCTTTGTGTAAGCTGACAGCCTGGAAGTTAATCCATTCACTGTCAAGCCTTTTCTTTCATGAAAACAAATTTAAGCAATTTTTAAAATTAATAGATTAGAAAAGTTATATTTGGAAACTATGGGATTCTGTGAAAATTTTTTGTCTTCATGTATATTTTTTAGCCTGTCATGTTAAACGTGCCCAGTGATCTGTATCTCCAAGTTATTTTGCTCTTATGTGTAACTCTATAAAAACGTAGAGCTGTCACCTGGAATTAAAAGACAGAACTTAAGCAAATCTTGTCAGTTCAGAAAAATAAGGTATTATCAAATAATAATATTATTAGATTATATAAAAATAAAATTAAAAGCATCCCTGAATTTGTTCATGCATAAAATTTGTTCTGTAATCTAAAGGAAGAATACCTTTTTGAAGGTGGTTGGTAGGAATATTTTGTATTTATAGAATGTCCCCCAAACAAACAAACAAATACAGACAAATAAAAGATTCACACACCATCAGTTGTTTAATTTTCAAAGTTACTGGCATATAAATCCAATTAAAATGATTAAAGACAATTTAGATTAGCTTTCAGAAGGCCAGTCACAACATGGCTGAAAAGTAAAAAGATGTTCTACAAATATTAAATTAATTTGTTGTAAATACACTGATGAATTCTAGTAGAATAAAAAGTCAAACTTTATGCACTTTCTCCATACTGTGATAATTTATGGTCTGTCTGCATAGACTGTGGTGTTTTTGTTAGGGTGGTGGTGGTGGTGTTTGTGTTTATTGGACAACTATGTGTGGTTTTTGTAGGAATAGATTTATTTTCCCTTGCATTGATGTTGCTGTTTTTGCTTCCTTGAGTAAAATGTACTGAAAACCCAGGTGATTAGGTCAAACTTTGGCTGATGCAGCATACTTGCTTCTCCCTGCCCCAGGGGTGTATTGAATAAATTTATATTGCTCTTTAATTTTTGAAATGAAAAGAGCATCTAGTTTGAAAAGACTCAAAGGTTATTAACATCAAGATGCATGATAAAGATTTCCAGATTCAACTGTTTTCTGTTTTTACACTTTGGGTACATTGAATCATAAATCCTTTACAGAATTGTAGTAAACAAATGTAAACAAAGTGTGAGTTTGGTTAAACATTCGTAAGCCTTGTAAATCCGTGCCACTTTTGTTTGTAATGGTGTAGCTAAATCGCTTAGATCACACATTTAGTGAAGACTAACTTTGGAGAAAGACCAGAGCAGATTTCTTTCTGCAGTCTCTTCCGACTTTTGTTGTCACCATTCTTGGGAGTAAAACTTATGGTTGTGTGAAGTCTTTTGTCCCCCCAGTGCCAAGTGTTACAGTCTGTCGATGCTCTAGTTTGAAGATTTTGAGAGTCTTTTTAGTTGCTTTAAATATGCTGGAGGAGAGGAGACTGTTCTACAGCATTGACTCAAATTCTGGCTAGCAGGATACTGAAGAATGTCCTCTCTTTGTTTTAACAACACATTCTCCAGTGACTTATTCTGTGGATGTAGCAGCTTGTTTTCACATCTGCTTCCAGCGTGGGGTAACATTCTTCTGTGTGCAATGCAAGAATAAGAAGTTTTCTCTCTGAGAATCAAGAACATGAATTTGGGTAGGGAGTATCTTGTTTCTGTGGAGCATCCCTACTCCACAGTACTGGAGCAAGATATCTGGTTCTCTGCATGTGATGGCCAGAAGCTGCTGTGTGGTGCACTCACCTACAGTATTTATTTGATAACACTGTGTAAAATCTGAGACTAGTAACTTCACTAAATAAAGCTAGAAGCCCTAAACAAGCAAGAACAGAAGTCTATACAGTATTGGTTTAGGCAAGTCATTATTATTATTGTTACTTGGTTACAAGACATACTTTTATAAATTGTTCTGAATATGATGAAATTGTTGTCACCTTTAACTAGCAGATTTTATTTAGTCATGTTTTGTGTACAGGGAGATTGCACCCAGGCAGACTAGTTGAGATTCTTGGTAGACTTTTATATAACATTGATTCTTACTTGTCTCACAGCTTTGAAATTCAAATGTTTTTAAATTCTGGCATTTCAACCAGCGTGTCTCATGCAGTGGAACAACTGATGCAGTGACAGGTTGCTTTACATGGTTGGCTAAAAAAGCAGAGAATGAGTGAGAGAAAAACACTAGCATGGCATTAGGGATATAGTTCATGAAGTAGGATAATGCTTAAGAGTGGGAGAAATTGGAAATTTTTTTGCTCTGTAGGAGTTCATCTAATGCATTGTTTTTCTTGTTACATGCTTGTGCTGCTCTTTCTGCCTCATGCATGCCATCATAGGCCTAACTGCAGCTGTCACACAATGTAAATGCATTTGCACAAAAGAAAATGCATGACAGCTGAGCTAAACAAATACAATTTAAGTCATGTTGCAAATAGAGAAGCCAATTGTTTACAGTAATCCCATTGGCCAAATCAGTAATTTCTTAAGTAATGCTTACTTTCATTCATTTTTGGTGTTGTGAATCAAGTGGAAAGGCTGCAACCAAGTCAGAAAAGGTCAATAACTGTTCTGTTTGTCAAAGCTCTATTAAAACCTCTGAAGCAAAGGATGTTTTCTAAACAAATCTAACAAAAAGTTTTATCGTGACTGTATTCTGGGCATGACGTGTAAGTCTAGTGAAACTGTTTGCAGTAATTCTCTGGCAAAAAATATCCCAGCCAAACATTTGTATTTTTGAGAAAATTATTACAATTTGGAATAACAGTTTCCGATAATTCTTTTTTTAAAAAGTATTTTACCAAAATAAATTTTCTGACGTTGCATTTGATTTTGTGTACCAGGATCTGGTAGAACAGTGTGGTGCTAGGCAATATAAGAATTTGAAATGTTGAAATCAGCATTTTCAAGAAAGCAGCCCAGCAGTGTAGGAAGGACCATGCTGAATCAGACCATCAGCTGTTTATCCCTGCAGGAGATTGTCACTTGGGGTTGCTTAGTTTTCTTAGGCTGCCATCTTGAGCTTCCTTATGGCCTTGTTCAGCACTTCAGGATCTCTCTTTATAAAAAGCCTGTTGACCACTGTGTCTTGGTTGCAATTTTGATTAATTTGTCTAGCCTAGCTGTGAGCCTTGATTATGCTTAGTTGCCCACATTTTTTCTTTGACTCACGTTCCCTCCTTCACACCCTTGCTATAACACAACTTGGATTGAGCTCATGTGTTTGTAGCTGTTGTATTCTGTAGATCTTGTAGTAATCTGGAAAGGTTTTGTGTCCAAACTCAAGTAGCTTGTTACTGTTCATAGTGTATAATTGTTCTCTAACCTCTCCTATAGATGCATCATTTTAAGGTGTATCTTTTAGGTCTCTCATGGTGCATGTGAACCTCTACACTTCTGTTCAGTCATCACAAATGCAGAAAATTAATTTGATTTCTCTTTCAACAATTAATTTGAATTTATCTTATTTGCTTCCTTTTTAAATAGATCACATTGTCAAGTTCTTGGGCTCTGTTGATGGTCTGAGAAGACTTTAGTCATTTAAATGCCTTCTGAAATTTGGACAATGTTGTAGCGAAGAGGAGGATAAAAGAAAAGTGACAAGAAAAAAATTAACCCCACATCTAGTAAAGGGCCTCAATGAAGGACGGTTTTCTCCCTCTGTGATGTTTGATGTCCCTAATTTTTTCTAGCTGAAGGGAAAATTGTAGCATATGAAAGTACTCTCGGTCGTATCTTTGATAAATACCTGAGCTTTATTTGAGAATGAGGGGGCTGAGAGGAGCAGCTCTGTCGGAAAGGCGATGTTAGCCAGAGCAGGTTCGTGTGCTCCCCTGGGCAGCATCCCAGCGGCAGCAGTGCCCACCCGGCGTTGTGCACAGGGATGAGCTGAGCAGGGGCAGTGCTGGCAGCAATGTTTACTGAGTTCATTGCCTGCATGCAGCAGCTCCTTTCGGCTCAGCCCGCTCTGCTCAGAGTGCAGAGCAAGTTAGGTAGAGAGAGCCAGGCTTCACTGGGCAGAATGGAGGCATGTCAGAGAGGGCCATGGGCTGATGGGTGCTGTGGAAGGGTTAGCGTTCATTTGGGAAATGAGTTTTCAGTTTCCGGGCAGAGGTATATGGAAGGAGACAAGCAGCAAGGCATTGACAAGTACGATGTGGAATGATTCGGTTTAAAGGTTTATCTGGAGAAGTAGCTGCTAGTTGGAATTGAGTGCCCAATGCCAGACTGTTTGCAAGTTCCTGTTTAATAGCCTGGAGGGATGATTTTAGGCTTACATGCTAATGGTCCCCTCCCAGCTGCAGTCCTGTTTCCAGCCTGATGCTGCTTATCTCTTGCATCTGGGCTTGAAAGGAGGCATTAGGGAATTCTTTATGGAGAGGGGATCTGACACAGCTGGGTTCTCTCTGGCCATTTAAAGAAATACAAAGAGTGTGGAGTGGGCAAGAGGGGAAGTACCCCCTACTAAGACATACAGAAGAGGAATTAGAGTCTCTGAAATGGAGGAAGAGGCAGCCTGTAGGAAAGATGTTCTGTTCAAAAATTTTTTTTTCTTCTAGTAAATACAATTGTAAACTAAAAGCTGGAGTCCCTCTTGCACACCTGAAAATACCCAGTGAGTGCCTAGAAATAGCACTTGCTGTGCAGCTGATTTCATCTTTGAAGCCAAGGCATTTTAGAATTAATGCAGTTCAATTAATTAAGTGCTTAATAGGAAGAAGGGGAGCAGTTGGACAAATTTAAACTGTTCAAAATCTCTAAAATTTTTCTGTTTCGAAAAAGAATAAATTAATTCCTTTAAGGGTGGTTTCTTAAGTCTTTGCTGGTTTTGTGGATTTTACTGCAACTCCCTTGTAAGAGTGTGTTGTTTTTAACGGACCAGACATACCAAATGGAAACTATTAAACTCTGAGCTCAAGCCTTTTAATGTTTGGGAATATTGGAATTTCAGGATATTAAGTTTAAACATGATTACAAGTAAAGAGTCAGATGAGAAACTCATTTACAATGATGATTACAATGTTTGGATTTTTAATATTATGAAAGTTGCTTAGACTCGATGTATTCTGTTTTCTGGTTCTATTACTGTTTCCCATATAACTAAATCTTTTCCGTTTTATTTAATTGATGAAAAATATACCTTAGAATAGTGAAACTCAACTGTAATCTCATGAGGAGGGATCTGTTCTGTTACTTTATGGTACATAATTCTCCCATTTATTATATGAACCACTGCTGAATTTGAAAGTCACTCATACAGAGACCTGCAGCAGTAATTTGAATGGTGCATCTGATTCTCTTGTCAAAAGTCTGTGTGCTGGATTATTTCTGTTAGTGTTGATGTAGTTGCAATTATTCAATACTGTTGTGAAAAGATAATAATCAGTCCTTTTTAGAAACTGTTGATAGGAAATATTTTTTAGAAGGTTCTGTATTCAAATATTTCAGTTAAAAATTAGACAGCCAGATACTATGAAGACAGATAATGTGTGTCTCTGAGAAATATCTGATAGGATAAACAAATACTGTGTCTTTGTGTGCTATTGATTTCCAGAAAATATGGTCTGTAATTTGTGCTAAGTGATCACTCTTTGGACAATTGCTGGATATTAACTGGATACATTAATACAGTAAGTAGTTCTTAGAAAATAAAATTCAGAGAATATTGCCTTTTTTCCTGAGTTCAGCGTTTCACAAATATTGTCTGTCTAACCTTTTGTATGTAACTGGCTTTAAAAAAATCATGAGGCATGATAATTTTGAGGCCATATTAGTGTTTCCTTTGTGAGTGAAACAAAGTGCCATTACAAGAATAAATAAGTGGAATTAGAGTAAACCCAGATACGTAGATATGATCAAAGAAAGAGTTGCTTTTCTTGTGCACACACAGAAGGTGACAACAGCAGCACCTTTAGGCTGTTCCATCAGCAGTATGTGAGGGAAAGGTTTTTGTGGAAAAAAGCTGTCAACCATAAAGTTATTTTTGGATGGGGTTGATATCTCCCTTGTTCTACATACAGCAATTTGGGAGTTCACAGTCAGTGTCTAAAACCAGGTTTCTTGTCAATTCAAGATAACTTTATGAGATCCAGAGAGCAGAAAACAAAGCTCAAAGTCTGAAATAAAAAATACCTTTGGGGCAAGTACAAATGGAGATTGTTATGTCTAACTCAGGTTTGCTTTTAGATGTGTAGGAACCCTGTAGAAGTTAATTTCATCAAATTCAGTGTGGAATTTTTATATTTGACAGAAAATCTGGTAAAGGAGCAGCAAAATAAATGATAACTTCAAAATACTGGTTAGAATCTTGGTTCAACTATAAGATGATGTCTTTCTTTTTCAATGCATTTTTCAAAAGGAATGCATGGAACAAAAGATATGACAAGCAGATTTAGGAGTTCCTATTTGTACAAGCTGCAATAGAACACCAGACCTAAGAGGTGTGATGGTGCTAAACCCAGTAAGGCTCACCTTTATGGTCAAAATAGAAAGATGTTACTGAGACTTGATTCATCTCAGCTGAAAATGGATATCTAAAATAGAGCAGATATTTAGATGAGATTAATCTCAACAAATAATAAAATTCATGGTTATATATGCTCAAATATATTTTGTTCTCAAATGGGGTTTCTGTTGGTTGCACTTTGGACTTTGAGTTAACGTGATTTTTTTTCTATAATACCATCTAAAAGAAGGAGCTGTTTCTTTGAGGATTAGCCAGTTTAAACATGGTAGGCCTTCGTCAGATTTGAAGATTTTGTTTTTATTAAGTTCATGCAGTAAATTTTGCATAATTAACTGTCAAATGCTTGATTATCACAAACAGTAAGATACACTTTACAGTGTTATTCATGTGAAATTTTAATAGGATTGTAATATGCTTTACATCATTTCTGCCAGTCTTGCTTCTAGGGAACTGAGTTATTGATTTTTGTGCTGGGCAATTAAAAGCATGTTTGTAGAATTTTATTGGTTTTACTAGAAGTTAAACAAAACACATGTAATAAATGGCCTCTTGATGCCTGTTTTCAGGAAAGACTTCGCTTCTGCCTAATCTGCATTTACAGGGAAAATCTGTAGGTTAGGGCTGTGGCCATATGTACTACAGAAGCTCAATTAGGTTTTTGAAGCTTTGCATTATAAACCATAGTGTTTTATGAAGTGTTTCCAGTGATGTTATTTAAAAATTCTGATTGCCTTCTGGTCCAGTTTGTTGAGGTATTAAGTGCATGTATAATTTTGATCAAACAGACCAAATGTGGTCATGGAAATTTCTGAGCTTCAGTTTTTGGATTATTCACAACTTCTATGTTAGCAGTCGAGGATGAGATAGAAGAGTTGGAAATTGTGCTGTTTATCAATTAGATTTTATAAAAGCTGGTCAGCAGTTGAGGTGAGTTATGTGGGTTGTCCTGCTTGGGGATAGTTGGAGTGGGTTTTTTCTGTTATCGTTTGCTTTCATGTTCATTGGTTGCCCTGAGTTGTAAAAGCCTGTCTGCCTTTCTCAAGTTCAATTTATGCTTGAGGTCAGTCCAATTTTCAGTCTTTGTCAAAAAAGAGCCACTGTCTTTAGCTCCTTGAGGAGACTTAGGCTTCTGTTATCAGTGTCCTGTTTGTTATGAACCTCCTATTTTTCTACAACTTGAAGGAAATGGTACAAGTGGCTCTCTGGTTGCAGTGCAGCATGGATGGTCTGTGCTTCGTAGCTGGTGTGGCAGGTTGGGCATGATTGCTGCCAGAAAGATTTTGTTGCTAATAATAGCTGTAGAGCCTTGGCAGAGATTGTTCAAATACTAAATGAGTTCTGTCAGGTAGTCAGTCTTATGAAGGGTACAGTTATTTATTGTGCTGGGTATGTGCTTATTATCCCCGTGAGCATTCCAGTCACTTTTCAAGCAGCAACGTATTAGTGTTTAATTGACTTTGCTGGTATTTTCTACCTCAGTAACTTCACCTGAAAAGACTCATTGTAAGTTCAGATTTTTGTTTCTTTGCTGGTTTACTGCAAGTTTGATTTTTCTTCTAAGTTTATTCTGTAGAAGATGAAAAACAAATAGCAGATGCAGATGAAATGTGGTTTTTTACATTTGAATAAGTCAAAATACATTTCATCCTAAACAAAAAGTTCTCTAAATTGTTTTGCTTACATTATTCACCCAGAAAGTCTTATTTCTCTTTAGAATGCTTAAGTAAGAGGGAATCTGCATATTTTTAACATTAGAGTTTTTTTAAAAAACAACACAACCCAAAACTGCAGGACCACAGATTTCATTGTAATTTAGTCAGGGTTTGGTTTTGGTGGGTTTTTTTGTTTTTTTTTTTTTTTTTTTAGTGGGGTTTTTTGTTTGTTTGTTTTTTGGTTTTGAGGTTTTTTTGGGGTGGGTTTTGTTTGTTTGGTTGGTTTTTTTTGAGCATACAATGTCTTTGCATCGGAGTATTCCTTTCTTAAAAGCAGGTATTTTAAATACTATTAATATTTGTATGTAGTAATGTGCTGTTATTTTATTTACACTTAGAATCATTTTCACCAAGCTTTCCTGAAAACTCTGTTACCGCATGTGTTGTTCTTTCAGGAATTTCAGCAAAACTGAAAACAGTTCTGCAGGGTTTTGAGAAAGAGGCAGCTTCATTTGTTCCTTCCAACGCTGGGCTTTTCCATAAGCCAGCCATCCTTGATGCAGCATTATGTAGAAGTCGGTCATTAACGTGTGGTTGCAGTTCAGTTTATTCTGAGCTCAAGTGTAATTCTTTCTGTTAATTTCTTGGAGTTTAGAACATGATGAATTAAAGCTCTGAGCGTTTTGTGAGTGCTTGTCTTTTGATCATCAGTGATTAAATTATAAATACTGTAAAGCTGAACACTGAGAGAACATTAAGGTCATAGGAGGCAGTTCTGTTTCGAAAAGGATTTTTCAAGTGCAAAATGATTAAATGCTTTTTATAAATTTAAGCTTTAGAGGATAAGTAGCATTTGGACTATGCATGTTTTGTTTGCTTTAAAAATGCCTAATAGCAGTTTAAATGCTTGTAGATAAGTAACAGGCCTTTATCACATGATATCTTTCATTTATAGTTTCTATATGAAGCCTGATTTTCATTTCTAGTCCTTATACGTGTCTTCCATTCATTAATTTTTGCCATGAGATTTGTGTAAACATATAACTCCTTATCTGAATAATTGAAATCTGAATATACCTCTGTCAGGCAAGCTAAGGCAGAGGGGAGGTTGTTTTGAAACTGAAAGGTAAACAAATAATTTTTCTTTTGCCTACACTTTTCATCTAAGCTTTCTTATGTTATTTTGATCAGAGAAGTTATTTGCACGTAACTCCATTAAACTTTTTTAAGAGTTAAGTGTAAATTTTTGAACTTTTCTTCTGAATTTTTTTTTATCTGTACTGGTGAGAATTGCAAATGATAAAATAATTAAATAAAAATGAGTAATAAGAATTTTAATGCAGGATGAGTATGCTGACTGTTTTAGTGAGGAACTAATGTACTTTTCATTCAAGGAGAAAGCTCAGACATTAGACATATAGGCTTAATGTCTGGAACTTTGTTCATATACAGTACAAGAAAATTCAGTGTGACTCTCTTTTTCTCCTCTGCAAGTTAGAGAAAATGTTTGCAGCCTGTCTAAATAGCAGCATAGGAATGTGGTTCATGATCTGAAACTTCATTTTCGTTCATCAATTGCCTATTTTTACAGTGATGGCACACAAACAGCACATGAAACTATGTTCTGAAAACCATTTAGGATTACCTGCAGGTAGTATACTCCCAAAGAGTTCTGTCAACAACCTACTAAATGCTTTATCTGTTAAATCCGTGTTTCAGTGAAAGAAATTTCGTTGTGTTGCATGCTGAACTCATGTAGGGGAGGATAAGAACCAACAAGTACCTCTCTTCCACATCCTTGCAATGTTAGCTAAGAGATAATCCTATTTCACAAGTACAAAACTGAAACACAGAGATGAAGACATTGGATTGACTTCTTATATACGTGCTAAGCATTCAGAATACGAGCCTTTACAAATACCTTCATGTTTATCTGCTTAGAGTGAGTCTGAGGAATTGACACACGCATCAAAACTGGCTGATTTCAGGAGGTTGTATGAATAAGTAAATTTGCTTACTAGGAGGAGCTCTGTGGTTGAAGCTCTTGGTCTAGTGTCCAGTTCTGTCCATGGATAGATCCGTTGCTTCACCATGACTGAAACCCCACAGCTACCCATTTTCTGTTCCATGGAATTAAGGATCCAGCAGCTGGCACCTCTGTTTTGCATATCCTGAAAGCTGGATTCATTCGCAAAGCTGAGCACTGCAGGTGTTTAGTTTATATGTTTGGATTGCATTGATGGCTGAACTACTTTTTGAGAAGGAGAATATAAAGGCTTTTTAAAAAATAGTGCAAATCATGCAGAATACAAAAATAAGACTTTATATCAGAGTTGTGTTTGAACTCAGATACCTCATCAACTGTTTGTCATTAGAAGTTGAATTTGTATTGTTTCACTGACAACCATTTTTAAAATAAAACCTAACTTATAGATTCATATTTCAATTTCTTAATAATATACTATATTGAAGTATTGTTATGTATTTATTAAATTTAAAGAATTTAAGAAGCTGTTTATATTGAAAGTTATTTTCTTTTACTTGGATGCAAGTAAAACATAGAATCATGCTGAATCTGATGTGCTAGTTATCTTTGGGGTATTTATCTAAAGAAGTGAAATCTGAAAGACTAAGTAGATCTTTAATTTCTTGTACCTCATCTTAAACCATCTGCACTTGGTTTACTTTTGCTTTGTAAATTTTTTCTTCCTTTTTTTTTTTTCTTTAGAGGGGCACATAATGCTTTCATTTGGCTAAAATGACTAACTGAAGTACAAAACTTTTTAACATTTTTTCAAAGAAAAATCATACTTCTTACCAGAAGACAGCCATGAGAAATAAGGAATTGAATGACTGATAAAGAGTAAACCAGATGTATTTCTGATCATCTACTAATGTTTTCCAGTGAAATTAGTCATCAGGATTAGACTGGCTATAATAAAATTATTAGCAGGTTTTAGAATAAGTTGGATATACTGGTACATTATATCAGTTATTAAAAAAAATTGCCTAGAACTTCTCAGAAGCTGTAATTGTTACGCTGCTGGTGGTAAGGGAAGGTGACAGTTTTAAAACTGAACTTCTCAGATGCACTGAAAATGGTGAAAGTAGAACTACCCCATTCCTTCATGAGCTGGGTTTTGCAATATAACAAATTAATACTATGACAACTTTATCATCTATCATCATAAGACAGTTTAAATGTCTTATACTTTGATGTCAAATTCAACAATGTAGAAGGTAAGTGTTGATGTGCTAACAGAGAAATTGCATCTTGAAATGGTTTGCTATGTTAAAAACTCTATAGGATGTGGTACAGGCATGATCAGCAAAGGATCAACAGCTCAAGTATAACACAGAGGGTTGATAATCATTATTTTAAAAGACCTGTTTATCTTATGTGATCCTCCTATACTGATACTTTCAGCACAGTCAAAGGAAGTTAACTATGAAATGAACTTTTCTAAGGTTTCTACAGCACTGCTTGGCTGTCTCCATGGTTTGGTTTGTTTAGGTTACTTTACCTCTTTTGGTAATTATAGGTGATTCTATCCTGTCATGTAAGTGAAAAATCGGGAATTAAGTATTTTTAAAGTGCAGCTTGGCAGACTGCACCCACTTTCTGGAAACCTCTGTCTACCATTGTTGCAGTGATATTTAATATTGCAATTATTATATGTGTTTAAATTATTTTGATATAGATATTCCACTGCTTGTATCCTCTTTATGCCTACTGCCATTATAAAGTACTGCTTGGCAATATTTCAGATTCATCTTTATCAAGAGTTACAACGCTTTATAGTAGCAGTTCTTCAATTACCTCTAATTGAAGTGAGAGCTATAGTATTGCAAATTTTTTATTCTTTTTGCAAACTTGATTCAGAAGAGTGACATGTTTTGATTGAATACTGGTACTGTTTTTGTACGATGTTTTCTCTTTGTGAGAAGTATAATCTACCTGAGTAATGTTTGATCTCCAGACTTTGATGTCCTGAAATGGTTAACTGACATTAAAGGTATTTAAGAACTATATATTAACAGACTGAAATGAAGTGCTCAGAGAATATTTAGAAAATATAGAACATCACCCACATTGTATCTGTCACAGATGGAAGAAATGAATGTATTGACAGGTGTGCAATAGATGGAATAAGTTTATAGACCTAAAATCCTTTCCAAGATGCCAGAAATTAACAGTTTGTCTTCAGTACTGGATGTGAATTAGCTTGAACAGAAGCTGAAGTCCCATGAGGCAGCCAATGCTTTATTGCCTGTGTATTGCAAGAAAGTAATTTACTGTGTTTTTCTGAGAATGTGACTGTGAAATTTGTTCCTGAAACATTAGCCAGACAGCATGGTGCAGTTCTAACTTGTGTGTTTTTGAGGGATAAATATATACCACATTTTAATTTCTTTCCAGAATCAATGTGCTAGAAAACTCAGCATATATGAAGTGATTTCAGAAGAGCCAGTGCTTGGTTTGCAATCTGCTTCCAGGCTCTTAAGTGTACAGCTTGTTTCATGTCTTGATGATACTGTGCATGTTTAGACTGGCTGTTTTCATTAAGTCATGAGAAATAGCACAGACTAGAGTGATTGTCTGTGTGGTCAGAGAGGTACCTACACAGCCTAGATTTTCAAAGAGAGTGGAATGGCTGTATCTGACAATAGGTTTTCATTCTTGTAGTAGCTTGTAGAAGTCATGGATGAGTGCTGGCAACCAGCTAAACATTAATGGTTTTCACATGTTCCCTGAGGGAAGCACACACTCCTATTCTAAAACGTCAGGGAAAGGCAATGATTCTGCTTTACTGCTGCCACCTCTCATAGCCACAAATGTGTTGGCTACAGCCCACAGGTAAATCTCCTCGTACTGGTAGCATATGTTGTGGTGCTTCCTCCATCAGCCTCTGAAATGTTTCTTATTTTACAGGAGAAGTTATTGGTATAGTAGGCAAGACAAGATCAAGTCTTTCTTATGAATGTGAACTCTTGTACCAAATTCACACTTCATTATTCTCCCATGCAGTACAAATGTCATACTCCTGTAACTCTGAATATAGGGCAAAATAAATTTTGGAAACCACCCCCATTGTTTCAGCCATGTGCATGTACACAAATTGTTCTGTTCACATAAATGAAGTTGGGAAATGATGATGTAGAGTATAGTAACTTTCTTGTGGTGCAGCCTTAGATATTAGTTTATAAGAGGATAGAACTAGTCAATGTGTATACAGCAATATGTATGATTTATGTTAACAATACAGATAATATAGTGGCTGAAGAGGAAAAAAATGCTTAAATACAGTAGACAGCATAATGATTTATTTTTTCGCATTATTTCGCATAATGATTTATTTTTTGGGGGCATAGAATACAAATTGGATAGTATTTAATTGCTAAAGCTGGTTAAGTGTAAAATTAATTTTAGTATGGCTTAAATGAAACAGTAAGTTTGATAAACTAGGCAAGCAATTTAAAGAAGTCACTGTATGGTTTCAGCTTTATAATATCATTTTATTAAGGTTCATTGATATTACATCTTCTAAGAATGTCTCTTTAAATTGAAATGCTGGTGTTGAGGGAAGGTATTTATTTCGGTGATGCTGCATTATGGAATTTAACTGGATAACTGCTGATGATTTTAAAGTATCTGTCTCTGTTTGTGTGTGTATATGTTTTAAAATGTACAATGTATCTTTTAAACATAGTGCAAGAACTACACAAAGGAAAACATTGTGAGTAATAAGTGTTTTGTCCCATCTACCTTTTGACAGGAGAATTAGATGACAGAGAACAGGCAAAGCTGGAAGTAAAAGTATGGGATCCAGATAGCCCCCTTACTGACCGTCAGATTGACCAGTTTTTAGTTGTAGCACGGTAAGCTTAAAATCCTCTCGTAAAAAATCCTTTTCCTTTTTCTACTGACTATTTATTCCCCTTTATCATGTTACTCATCCTGTTTCCCATTTTGTGAGCCTTTCTCTTTCCCGTAGTTAACTAAAAGAGAAAACCAGACCACAACCCTTTGTATATTTATTGAAGCTACCAATAAGAGAGAGAAAAACAAAGTGAGTTTTGGAACACTCCCTGTATTTCACGTTACAGTAGCATTTGATACTTTGAATGTAGATGTCAGTTTGCATTCCACTCAGAGTAAATGATTTCAGTGCTAATAATAATTCAGTCTTGTATTTTACAGTACTTGGAATTTCATGGCATAAAAAAGAAGTTAAGAGTAGAAATAAAGAAAATGTTAACAAATTAGATGGGTGCAGAACTTGCCACCTATGCATGTAAGCTGAATAATATACAGTGCAATTATTTTGGATGAATATTGAAATAAAGTTTTGAAGTCATGTATTTCATTAGTGAAAAAAATCAAGTCAGTTCAATTTTATAAATGAACATGATTATGCAGATTTATGAAGACAACATCAAAGTGTTTTGAATTAATAAATACCTTTAGAAATTATTTATCTACTTTAAAAAAAAAAAAACCTTCAAAAATTTGTAGGTTCCTTCTTACTGGAGGACAACTCTACATTCATAGGATGCTGCAGGTTTTGCCTTTCCTCTAATTCATACTTACAAAGGTACTGTTCTAATGATAACACAGAACATAATTCACATATGGATTTTATCCTGAATAAATCCATCTCCTGTATTTTCTGTAACCTGCTTGCAGAGTATGGTCTCAAGTCTTCTTAGGCAAATAATTCTTTTACATGGTTTCTAGTTTTTAGGATTTTTTCTTTCTACCTTTTGAAAAAATCATTTCAGGAAGGAAAAAAGAAAAAAGGTTGCTCAATATTTTCCAGCTTATGTGTATGGTGATAAGGGATGCTGATTTACTCACTTGCAGTTCGTGTGCTGATCCACTTGGTGTTTTCCCTTACTCTCCCACTTGGAATGTTGTATTCTTTCTATATTGTAAAAATTTTTTTTTTTTTTTTTTTTTTTTTTTTAAATGTTGACTTTTCAACAAGATGGAAGGGTTTAGGTGTTAACAGGTGTTCAAAAGGTCACAATATCTGGTAGATGTGGTAGATGTTCCATAGAAGCCAGGAACTTGAACTACTTTCTCACCAGCAAATAATACCTGGAGATGTATGGCCAGACTATTATGGTGTACCCTAAAGAAACCTCTACTTGAAGATTATGAATTTTGGAAGAGTTCATTCATTGCTTTTGAATTCCTCTACTCGCTATTTCTCAGCCACTCTGGGGAGCTGAAGTAGTATTCTGTGGAGACAAAAATGTTCCCCAAGGAGTGTAGCAGTAAGCAGCCTGCTGGGAAGTAACAGAATAATTAAATACGTAAAGAAGAATATGCTTCTCTCTTCCTGTTATTTAAGACATCCTTTGCAGTGCTGTGTTCTGACCAAGACTGCAGTTTTTTTTAAAGTTGATACATTTTTGTAAAGATGGTTTCTTTTATGGTGGATGTTGGCTGATTAATTGCAGCTATCCAAGATCTTGTGGTACCTGGATGGCCATTCGCAATCAGGTATTACTCAGGTGCAGCTTTGTGGATGCTCTTGCACAGAACTCCATTAATCTTTGGACGTTGCTTTTCAACTGACAGAAATGGTTTCCAAGCTCCTATATACTTGTATTCACAGGATGCACTAAGTGGCTTCTGAGACAGATTTTTATGAAATTCTGGAAAATAGTTCAGTGATGATTTGGTGGTAGCTTTCAATTCAGTGTGTTGTGTGATTTGATTCACTGTTGAACTTTGATTCACTAGGCATTGGCTGTGCCTGCTGGATTTCTGGTTGGAATGATCTTTCTCTGGTCATGTTTAGTTCTGCAAATTTGAAAATATGTCAGGAAGAATTTTTTTCTTAAATACCTTCCCAAGTGTGATTTTCGAAGTATGTGTATGCTATTGTGTTTGACATTTTAAAAGCATTTTCAAGTGATCATTTTTATATGCTGTGTTGAAGGAATTGAATATTTCTTCTCATTTTTTCCTGATCTGGTTGAGAGAAGAGTTGCTTCTGTCCTCATGCTTTAACTCTTTCAATTACACAGGCAGCTGTGTTGTTTTTATAGAAGGTGTTTAAATACTCTTTTTATTTTTGTTGCCCATTTACAAGAAGTATATTTATATTTTTACCTTGGACAGCTTTCCCAGTCTTACAAGGTTTGTTCACTGTCTCAGAAATGAGGGGCCTTTTTTTCTAGATTTATATGGTCAGTCTGGGCCTCTCACTAAGCCCTAGTTTCCTGGGTGGATAGGTAGAAGAATATGCCTATTGTGTGCAGAAATTAGAGGTAACAGTGCCAAAAAATGGTGGAGGTCTGGAAAAAAGTGGAAGGATCCATAAACTTGGCCTCGCTAGGTAGTCTTGCCTGACACACAAATCTTGAAAGGACCTTATTGCTGCTACTGAATCATAATTTGGGTAAGGACTCTTGCTTGAACTAGCAAAAGCATCTGTTAGGAGAAGCTTGAGGCCTCAGACTAATGTATTCTGAGTTTGAGTTGTCTTTTGGGTAATGTTCATGCTGTGACAATGAAAAGTCCAGCTCCATTTTCTACTGCATTCAAATAAGATAAAACTTCATCAATCAGTTTTCCTTCTGTCCTACACATGTTTCTTCTGGCTGCCAGCTTCAAAGGGCTGGACTTAGAGAAGCTGCAACAGCCATTTATATCTGCCCACACCAGCAAATAGTTCAGTATAGTAGAAATGGATTTGTAGAACTGAAATATTTGGTGCTGAGGACTTAGCATCCACAGACTGCACATTTTGAGCAGATTTATTTTCAGTAATAACTCTGATCAGGTTCTGTGGACTAAATATCTATGAGTGTGTGGAGCTACTTCTAACAGGAGCTCAGTTTATATGCTATGAGATACTTTTTGTTGTTGGTTAAAATGCAGTAGATAAAAACACTGGGGACAGGGACTTTGAAACTCGGTTCCTGATTTGAGCTGATATAGATATACCCTGTTTTCTCCACTCATCAGTCTCTTATCATTCCTAATATACAAGAAGTACTTCATTTCATTGCCAGATCTTATGTTCTTTTTCTAATTCTGTCCCAAGTTGCACAGAGTTAGGAAATAAAAGCATTCCTATTGTCAGTATAACATAATAGTCCTGTATTTTTTGGTTTTTCAGAGTCAAAAAATATCCTGCACAGTCTCAAAAGCAATAGGAGGTGTGGGCTCTGGTCTGGACATATGCTGAGAGCTGAAGAAATGACCCTTTTTTAAAAAAAAAAAATCTTTCTAGCTGCTAATTTTGTCTACATTTCATTGCATGATACATTTTTGGTACATTCTAGTTCCATTTATGTGCTTTATGATTCAGTGAAATCATTAAGAATATAGTTGTTTTATTCTGCTTCATCTAACTACATTACCAAACATAGTCTTCTGGAAGGAATATATTTCTAAATGAAGCTATTTTACAGACATTTGTGGTCCCAGCTTATTTCCAACTAAACCAGAGTTTTGAAATCTAATTAAAATAGCCTTGAAGCATTGGACCTCTACCTTAAAATTTTGTACTTTGATTTCTAAGACATTGAAATGGCATTACACACCTCTATCTGTCATATTTCTTTTCATTTAAATGCCTGCTTATTTTTTGATGTAAGATCATAGAAGAATAGAAAATTCCTTGTTAGTCGTGTTAAATTAGAGCTTGATCCTTCCTGTGTTGTTTCCACTTTTCCATTTGCTCTAGGATAGTGATTGTATTCATTTTCTGTTGGTTACTGTTATTAGTGCTCACAGTATGTTGGTGTATTTGGAGATGTTCTATGATATTTACACTAATTTGTCTTATAGTGGGAAAGGGAACACAATGCAGCTTCAACTGGCAAGGTGTCTATCACTATACAGAGAAAAATAATGCACTCATTAAGTGAGAACCATGAGTAAAAACATTTACAGGTGTGATCAAAAAGTAGTACTCTGTTTTTGTGAAATAATTCATTGTAGTCCGCAGCAGTAGATCAAATTCCCAAAGCTCAAAAAAGAAAATAAATACATAAAAGGCATTGGTTTGCAGTCTTCAGTATTACAATGCTTCTGGAGTCTCTGGAGGTGCTGAGAAGTAAAAGGAATTGAAGTTCATTAAAGAGGTAATTAAATTTAATGGCAGAATTGCAACATAAAATTATGCAGCAAAAATGGTGAAAAATCTTGATGCCAATGCTGCGCTCACAAAACTGGATGTTTGCTAGCAAGGTGAATTACAGCATCTAATGATAAGCAGATGGTTTGGCAGTAAAAAGGAAAAATATGTTCACATCATGTTTGCCAGGCGTATCAAAAATTCTGTGTTTCTGCCTGTCTGTCATGCCTGGCTAGTATATGTTTATTCCTTTTTGTATTTTGTATTATTGTACTTCTTGACCCAAATTCATTTGAAAAGAACTAATTCAGACTTGGAGCTGAATTTCTTCTTTCTTT
>CM031859.1:87978748-88024298 GCA_018697195.1 Certhia americana | reverse complement strand
TCCTTCCTTCCTTCCTTCCTTCCTTCCTTCCTTCCTTCCTTCCTTCCTTCCTTCCTTCCCTCCTTCCTTCCTTCCTTCTCTCCTTCCTTCTCTCCTTCCTTCCTTCTCTCCTTCCTTCTTTCCTTCTTTCCTTCTTTCTTTCTTTCACTTTGATCTATTGCAGTATAAAGTATAAATTTTTGCAGCAGAGTTTTCATGGACCTGCTTTTAGGGGGCTGTACATCTCCTCTGTGACTGTGAAATTGCAGGATGGCATACAGATGATGCCTTAAATAACATCCTGTGAATTAAACTACTTTTATCTATCAGATTCTATTTCTGTTGAATAAGAAATATTTCACATATGTTTCATTTCTATTCATATAGCAATAAAAGTGAAGGTATCATACATTTATATATCATGCCAGCTTACTCGAACTTTGAGAATCTTTCAGCAAAAGAATAGTGGCAGGTGACTTTTCATGTTTATCATGCAATCTCCCTTTGTGCTGTAAATACCTGAAATGATAATAATGAAGCATAGCACTGTACAGGCAGTTGCTCAGAAGTGTGAAGAAAACTTTTTTTGTAACAGCATCATTTTACTTGGAATATATTTTTCAGGTCAGATTTTGCAAAAAAAAATTGAGTAGTAAAAATCTCACATGTATTTTCAGTTTTAGTGTTTTGTTGCTTACATGTGTCTTCACTTCTTCACTGAAGATGTCTTTTTTTTCTTCTTTCCAATATTTTAAGTATCATGATATTTTCTTAAAGAGCAATCAGATATTAATTTGCTGTTTTTTAAAATTCAGAGCAGTTTAAGAGGTCATCTTTTAGGACTGTTTCCAATTTGGTGTGAAGAGGAACATTGGAGTAAAGAGAAGGAAAACTAAAGGCTTCCTTTCCTATATATGTGGAAAACCACCAAAGTTCACTTAATTGTTTTCCTCAAAAATATTAGCTCAGAGGTGAGGCATAGGTCTCCTTCATTAGTTTGCAAGTGTCTGTGGAGAATTGTGGATTTGCAGATTCATGTATGCACAGATGTGGTCCACTTGCAACAGCTTTGTCCAGAGTACACACACAACTTGTCTGGTATCACTGAAACAGACAAGCAGGGTAAAAAAGAAGTGATTTTGAAATAAATATCCTCAGATTGAAAAGGATGTGTGTCTCGGCTGGATTTTTGAGAATACAAGGCAAAAGAAAATTGAGAGGTACTTGCCTATATCCAGAACTTTCTGGATCTGATTTGATGCCAGGCCTCTGTTGCTGCCGGGAGAAGCAGCGGCTGTTTGTATCCTGATGTATAATTGCAGTGGTTCTAGATTTTCTTTGGTAAATAACAGCCCTTTTCAGAACTAGTTACTGATGAGCCACCGAATCTTTGGAAGCTTGTTAGGACAGTCCTTGTGTTTGCTGCTTCTTTTAATCTCTTTGGCTACCATTAATATTAATCATAAACAAAAATCTGAACAATCGTTTCCTTTAATGTCTTAGACTTGAGCTATAAGATGTTTGGAGCAATGTATTTTCTGATTTCAAAATCTAATGTGAAATTTTGCCTAAATGTGGGGCACACAGGCATGGCAACTGCAGTGATCTCTCAAGTTTTTTGGGCACTTTGTTGAGTTTTGCTGAATTTGTGGATTTATTCCATAATCTTAGATCCTGGCACTGGACTATATCCATTTGTTTTGTTTGTATGGTTGTCAGCTGCAATCTGTTATAAATCCTTGAGAAAACCTTCTTGGTTCTGCTCTTTAAGATAATTAAACCAAGGAAAACCTAATTAAGGTAACACTGGATCATTTGGTCTAACCCTTAAAGCTCTTCTAGCTGCTTGCTGATGCAGTCTGTGCAGAGAGGGGTCTCCCTGATGATAATAACAATTGTTTGTCTTGTCCATCTCTCTGCCACCTCTGTAATTCACTGTCTGTGTGACTTTTGGCTTTAGCTTGTTTTGGAAAATGTGGGGAGCATTGGTTTCTGTTTGAAGTCTGAGTATATTAATTACACATTGAATAATTCATAAGTAGCTTGCTGAGTGCAGTTTTTTTTGGTTGTCAGTTTATTATTGTTATTATTGAATTAAATACAATTTCAGTTAACTATTTACAATTATTCTTTGAATTCTACAAGCTTAACAAGACATTAATATTGAAAGTTTGTTAAGAAAAATGAGTGGTTAGGGTGTGAATGTTTAGCTTGTGTTGACTTAATACTGAGTTTTATTTTAGATAGATGAAGACAATACTGTGTCTTCTGGAAATGGCATTGGTTAGTTATTTGTTTTGCCCCTTTTCTAAAACAATTCTTGAATGGTAGAATTAGAAAAAAATCATGCAAGGAAAAATGACAAAGGTAGATTTTGACCTTTGTATCATCATGTACCTCATATCTGTATTTTTAATAGAAAAACATAAAAAATAAGGTATTTTAATGATTTCTAAAATTATTTTTGAATTTGGACATGAATTGCGTGGCTAGATTATGCAAAGCACTGTATATTCCTATTTAGTTTTGAACCCAGTTGCTATTTAACAGCCAAACGCTCTAGAATTTCTACACTTATCTGGAAAGTTACAGTTCTTCGCAAATTTCTATGGAGAGGAGAACTCTAAGTTTGATTTCAAGAGAGCCACAGACTTGCACACGTCTCACACCTCCACACCCCTTATTTGTGTTCTGTACCATCCCCATCCCCTGTCCTGTCCTCATTGACACCCCAAATGGGACACTGCCTGCACTTTTATTATATATTTTTCATTTTTTCTGTTCTTATTGTTATTATCATATTTGTTCCATTATATTTTATGCTGGTTTTATTATTATCTTTTATTCTATTGTTTTTAGTCTCCTATTTTGTCTTTATATCTTTTATTTATTATTAATTTTTTTGCACTCGCATGCTCCAAACTCCCTCACAGCATTCTGACAGTTGCAATCTTCTCCTACTCAGTAGAGCACTGGAAGCAATGTCGTTTGGTGCATCAGTTCTTACCTCTCTGTCACTTATTCAGAAGAAACCTAGCTTTATATTGGCTTTTAATTTTTACTTTATGTTACATTCTGGGCAACAAAATACTCTTGGGCTCTGGAGGCAGCCTCAGAAGTTTGATCTGCCAGAAGGTGACTGTGAGAACATTCTTTGTAGTGTTCATAGCATACTCAGACTTTATTTTAGAAATGTGGTCAAAAGCAATTATTTTAATTATGCAAAAGGAAGATAAGAAGCTAGCAGGTAGCAGCAGAAGGGAAATGCTGTCATGCTACATTCACTGGTTTGAGCAGTAGGGACAGAAGGATCACAGGAAAGATTGCTTAGCTACAACCCTTATCAATGCCAACATGTTGAAAGGGGTTGACAGTCTATCAGGAAATGTGTTCATAATAGAACCTTATTCTTTGGAGTGATTTGTGGACAAATACCGTTTTATGTACTGCCAAGCTTAAAAAAAAAAAAAAAAAAAAGAAAATAGAATGTGTGTGTGTTGTCGTCTCATATTTGCCATTTCCACAAAGAGGGAGCAAAGGCTGTGGAAAAACATTTAAATATCACTTATTTATTCCACAGCCTTTAGAAATCTAAAGCAGTTAATACCAGGAGTCTGAATCACTGCTGTTGAATCTCAGCTTGTAAGACTGTGGCAGCAAGTACTGAAACATGCATTCAGTAATAAATTTTTTGAGATTCAAGATAAAATTGCAGTAACATACTTTATTATCAGTTTCTTCATGATAATTTATAACTTCAGTGAGTTTAAATCTTGGTGCACATTATTTTACTGTTGAATATCAGATTTATAGGATACAGCAATGTGTGTTTATCTGTCAGTGACATTCACCATTGGTATTGTACATTCACCATTCTGCACTTGTAAGTTGTGTGGGGTGTAATTGCTGAGTGAGGCTTGAGTCCCTACGCCAGAGGATTGCACTATGTTACATCTGTTATTATGAATTTAGGATTATTATGAATTTAGAAGGGCTTATGTCATAGCTGCAACAAATGGATTTTTTTTTTAATGATAACAGTGTGACACAATGCACCTCACGAGTCATTATACAAATCCAGGTACTGGAGAGACTTCTGATCCGTTTATTGATAATCTTTTGTGTCTCTGCATCTTTGCTCATTTCCTGTATGATATGCTGGGCCCAGTCAAATTCTCTGTGCACCTTTTCCTTCAGTGAGCATGATACATAGATGTGCTTCCAAGAAATGTTTGCTGCTCTCCAAGGAGTTTTTACAGTTTAGAACAGTCTAAGTATAATAGATGCCATGCACAATTCATCAACAAAAGTGGAAAAGAAAGTCAAGTTTTGGAAAAAATATGTCCATTTCAATAATGGAATGCTTTAATTAAGTAGGTTGAGAGATCCATTTATTTCATTATTGCTTAAAACCTGTGACCAACACCAGGATTTTGGGCGTACCTTAGACTAAACTAATATGCTTTTTTTGGCACACTAATGAAAGTAGTAGACACATACTACTGAAGTGAATAAAATGTTTTTAATTTCCCTATGGGGACATGTTGACCCCCCTTTTTAATTTGAACTATAATTTTTAGGCACTATTACAGCATTGTATCTTTAGAAATAACAGTCATAATTGTAAACCCCAAACTGTGGAGAACCTTTCAGTTCATAATCTATTGAAAAATCAATACATTAAGAGTTTGGTACATGATAATTGTCTGACTCTCTTTTGTTTCTGAGCTGCTGTTCTTATATGTTTGTCATTACTTTTGGGGGCATGAGGTCAGAGTCTTTTCGCAGCAGTGTTAATGATTTGTCTTTATCAAGTTGTTATTTGTTAGCAAAGATCTGAAATCTTAATAGTATGTGAATTCCATATGTAAAAGGACACTTTTATGGCTATGACACTGTCTGATATAAGAGATTACATCTTTCTGTGTATTTACTATTGCTCCTGTTCCTCTGTTGCAGTGC
The DNA here is from genome assembly GCA_018697195.1 of Certhia americana. Lineage (NCBI taxonomy): Eukaryota > Metazoa > Chordata > Aves > Passeriformes > Certhiidae > Certhia > Certhia americana. Next base: position 88,019,357 of record CM031859.1, on the reverse strand, counting down.
GGTTGGCACGTTTGCTCGAGCCTTGGACTGCAGTAGTTCTGTCAGGCAGCCCAGTTTACACATGAGTGCAGCTGCAGCTTCCCGAGACATCACACTGGTAGGTGGCTTTTTAAACATTCTACAGCTTCTAAATCCATGAATTCCACACTATCTGCTTCTCCAATGTCCCCATTTTCCTCCTGTTGTCCTTCAGGTACCTGCATGCAAGGCATGTGCGTGTGTGTCTGTTAGAAAATCCTAACATCCTAGGTGTGTGTATTTTCTCTAAGCTTCTCATTGCTGCCCATGTAATCACACTGTGCAACACTTAGCTTTAGTTGTGGATCACCTACAGCTGTGGATACCCACAGCAGAATGGATAATACACACTGTATAGGGATTCATTAAGTGCAGTGTCATTTTAAATATGTGGTAATAAAGCTGATTGAAAATTGTGTGGATAATACTTTGTACTTCCTGTATGTCTTTGTCATCATATTTACTAAAGGATAAGCAATCTGACTTTGTAAGCATATTTTTAAAGGACATTTTAATCAGCATTTTCCTACTATGTTTTCTTAGTATGCTGTTCACTGTTAATGTAAGCACCTGCATCTTTTAGAGAAAGTGAAAAATATGTTGATTACAGGTTTGTTTCTGTATAATCATACTAGCTGAGATGAGAAGGTGTGCTACAAATAACTCAAGTATGCCTGGAACACTATACAAGACGAAAAATATTACTGTTTCATAGAATCAAGTTTGACTTAGATTTCCAAAGACATCAACTGTTGTTTTATTATTTTAGATATTTTTGAACCTAAACATTAACACATAGTTCAGGCTAAAGAAGACCTGCTATTTACCAGATACTGGAGTATTAGAATTAGAGGAAACTCAATAAAACTAGCAGATTGTGGATTAAAATAGTTAAAGCACTGCCTTGTAAAGTGAACAGAAAGCCCCTATGTTTCAGTTTCACAAAATTTTGTGGGAATGGGCAGTACCAGCCAGTTAAAAAAAGGTTAGAAAAATTATGTACCCATATAGGCCATAAATTAGTACTGAGGAGAATAGGGAAAGGTGTACCTTCTAAATGTCCTCATTCTGAAGCTTTGTAAATGCTGGTCAATGAAATGAGAATTGACCTCAGACTGTGATTAGACTTACCTGAATATTTTTATCTAATATTTCTTGGTGCTACTGTAAGAGACAGAATGCTTAATTAGATGGGTGATTGATCTGATTCTGTAGGACAATTCTTGTATTCCAGATAAAATAAATTCTTTATTATGGTGAGAAAAATATTTAATTTATTACCTTTTGCAGTGTATTCAAAGGCTATTGAACAGGAAATTGATTTAGTCTGGGCTGTGATAATATTGTAAAGGCAGGGGCAAAATGTAATGTTTTCAGTAATACTCAAAATGAATTTTTTGTTTCACACTTGCTAATATGACTTTTACAGACACAATTCTGTTCACCTTAAATATTTTATTTGTTCATCAAAATAGTTCTTTTACATTTTTCATTTTATTAATATTTTGTTGGATTAAGAATTTCTAATAAATTTTACATATTGCATATTCCTTCTTTATTTGCATCCTGTATTCAGTGATTAATAGCGTGGATTTATCCTTATGGCAATTTCTCATTTGAAAGTACTTGTGCAATGCTTCTAATAAAGGGATACTTTGTTTGAGTGCCATGTTAATGTTTCTCCATTGCAAATGATCCATTAAGTTCCATTACACTTAATGAAAGGCATATCTTATAATGAGGCATCAGAGGAGCCACCCTAGGCTTAATTATTGTGTCTGTCTCTTCTCATTTTCCTACCCCCTCAGCTTTTTAAAACCTTCCATTTTTGCTTTTTGGCAACGTACTTCCTTCTAAGTTAAGAAAAGACATATTTGTCATTATAATAGTTAATTTTTCAGACATTTCCATGTTAATTGGGAGCATGTTTTCAGCAGCAGTTAAAGTTAGTAGAGACATTTTCAGAACTTTGGTGTATCTCATTTATACTTTGGTTATAGGTGCATAACACTAAGAAAATTATACTATCTATCTTCTTAATGCAAGGCAGATAACCCTTGCACTTGAGATGCAATTAATGAGATTTCTGTATGCCACACCTGTGGCTTACCAGTATTCCTAATTAAGTTTTAATCCTAATTAGTTTTAACCAGAGATTACTGTAAACAGACTGATTTAAAAAAAAAAAAAAGGCCTAGATTATGGACATAGATAAATTCAGGGTTGATGTACACATTTCTTGCAGATGAGTAACAACTGAGAGGCTGCTTTCAGGTTCCTTTATTTTGAAAACACATGGAAGTTAATGAGACAAGATAGGAGACCCCCTGCTTTTAGAAAACCCTACTGAAGATGTGAAACAACATGTATTCTTCTCAGATCATAATGTGCTTCTCTTGCAGTGGTAAAGACTTGTGAGACAACCAACTAAAACTTACATTTCTGTCCTTCTCAAAGGCAGTGTTCTATTTTATAATGAAAATTGATGTCTAAGAAAAAGCAATTGGGAAGACCACCTGTTTCAGATTCCTAAATATTTCATGGTGCATATCCTTACCATGAGAGCCATTTAAAGCAAAGCAGGCTGATGGCATCACCTTCTTCTTGTGGTGGGTTTGTTCAGAAGAGCTTAAGTGACCTTACTGTAGGGACCTAAAGCTGATATTGGATGTCTCTGTCTCTTCAAAATGAAAAGTATGAGCAGTCTTTTCCTTTGCATTTTGGAAGGTGTCTTTTTAATGACTTTTGTTAGACTTCCATATATGTGGATCCTAAGGTAAACACTCAGAGAATCCACACTCGGTTCGCAGTTTGAGTGCTTTGCTGGAGGCAGTTCAGTCTGAAATTGCAGCTGTTTGGGAGCTGTGTTGTGTGTCTGGTTGCAGGATGCTCTCATACCCTTCCTTCCAGCTCCATGCAGCCCTTCTTTAGCTTTTGGTGGAAAGTGTCTTCCTCTGCCTGCTTATATTTGGATGTGAAGTTGCCTCTTCGCTGCATGGCTAACATATTTCCTCTAATGGGTCCCCATGTCTGTGCTGGACAGCATGCTCTGGTCAAGAGTTCTTAGGGGAAGGTTGGTTCTTTCTCTGTCCTTCAGGCTCCTGTCTGGGAGAGGCAATGCCAGGTCTCCCAGCCTCCTGCTGCTTAGGGTAAAGCAGATAAAAAGAAGATATTCCACGACTTTTTCTCTCAGCCTTTGGTAATGCCATCAGTCTTCTCATGCTTTTGCTACCGCAGTTTGCACTGCAGTGTGGAAATTTGATGCAGGTCAGGGCTGACAAACCTGTAGAAGGCAGAGTTGTTATCAATGAAGTCAGTGGTCTTCTGTCACAGGAGAGCTCAGTAAAGATGGCGCTTATCCTCAGAGTTCAGTATGAATCTTTTCTTTAGCAATATCAAAAAAGGCATTATGGAGTCAGATGTTTATTATAGATGAAAAATGAACATAAAGCAAGAGCAAGAATCTGATGTATTCACTTCTGTTATCATTTTTATGAAAGTTGGTATCAGTGATTAGATCTGGATTCAGTGGCTTGGAAGATACCCTGTGTGTACTGTTTTTCTATGAGGGCTGCAATTTAAACAAAGATTTAAACTTCACTAACACATCTACTGTAAGAGTTCACTTTTGAGACCTGGTTTACTCATTGCCTGAATGATAAACAATATATCAGTGATTTCAATGTACATTCTCTAATATGAAACTGATGAATTTTAGGCATTATGTTACGGATTTTTGTATTAGAATACTTGATTTTAACAATGGCTTTTCTCCAGGCTGGTGAATTTGATTGAACCATTTTGAAGTAAAATGCTATATTGAAGGACAATAGTGACATTGCTTCTTTCAAACAAGACAGTTCCAAAATATTGTGCTTGATAGCACTCAAAGACTTATAGTAAACACTGGAGAAACACAATAGTCATTGATAGTAGCTGGCAAAAATCAAGAAAAATTCATTGTTTGCAGCAGATTTGTATACAGAGGCTCAGCTGCAATTGTTATACTGACACATAACGCAGGAGTGTTCCTTCCTTGCAAGTTTTCTCATAGCTGGGTTTGTGGCTGTGTGAGAGTTTGCACGCTACGCTTGGAGCTCAGCACTGTGGTGGGACACATTGGAAGGAGACTGATACAGTCACAAACATTATGGCACTTACAACTCTGATGGCTCCTTCAGCACAGCCAGTTGGATTGTGCTGGTGGGGTCTTCTGGGATGCTAAATCAGAAATGCTTCTCGTGTGCTGCTCATTTTCCTGATGGGTGGATTTGTTTACTTTTTATATTTCCCATCACTGGTTAGCAATGGGAGCGTTCAGCCCTACCTACAGTGGGAAGATTGTTCTAATTTGTTTGTTTTCTGTTTTTCTCCTTTATAACAAAAAGGGAATTGACCAAAGAAACCTTATTTACCGGTCCATGATAAGTGTTTAGCAAGGAACAAGAATCTTGCTGCTCTTTCAGTATGATGATAATGAAAACAATGTCTTCCTTTGCCAGCAACAAGAATATTGAGCTCATAGATGTCTGAGCAGCTGTTTAGTTATTATTTAGAGCTTCTGTTAATTGAAAATGGCCCCACAGTCAATATATGCCACTGTCTTTATTGGGTTTCTTGGAACCGGTTTCTACCAACAAGAGATTCTTTAGAAATGTTTGCTAGTAATTTGCAGGAACTAATAAACTAATGTCATTTTTAGTGAACTTTTTATCAAATTTTTTAATTTCCTTTCCCAGGTTGGGTAATAAACCATTTATTTTCCTCATATTCCACAGCAGAAAATTATGATATCAAGATAACTTCTAAATTTAGCTTTAACTGAGGCTCCTTGCTTGGTTTTTAGAGAATAATATATTGAATTTGCATTAACTGAGATAGACTACTGTCTATTTAAACACGTCTTTATTCTTTCCTTGTCCCTGCCAGTTTCACGCAATGGACACACTGCATAAACACAACTATGATCTGAGCAGTGCCATCAGTGTTCTAGTGCCACTGGGAGGGCCTGTCTTGTGTAGAGATGAAATGGAAGAGTGGTCAGCATCAGAGGCTAGTTTATTTGAAGAGGCTTTGGAAAAGTATGGCAAGGACTTCAATGACATTCGACAAGACTTTGTAAGTATGAAAGTAGTGCTCTTTCCTGTTGCTGTGTTTTGCCATGGTCGAGCATAGCTGCTTTCTGGAGGTTTGGAAGGTTTAGCTAGGGGAGAAATCTGTGTAGCTGAGACGTGTGATTAACATATCACTACATTTTATCTGGCTGAAAGTCAATGGGCTTTCTTGCTCAATGCTATTGTTTGGAAAGATGGTGACAGAAGATAATCTGTTTAGAGGTTTAATATCAGGTTTCATAATGTCTTATGCTGAGACGTTCCAATAACGCCTTTTACAAGGATCTTACAAGCATCTGAAAAAGGTCCAGGAACTTCGTAGAGTGTTTCCACAATTTCCAGTGAAATTCATTAGCAGATACATGGCTGACTCCCCTGGGTGTTTTTGGAAAGCTGGGGTTTCCTATTATGGTTAGCAGAGAGAAATTTGTATTCAGATAGGTTTTAAAATGTACTACAGGGAGTTGTTTTGACATATTAGATGTTTTGGCAGTTCTGAAAAGTAAAAGAAATGTTTTCCAATATGTTCTAACTACAATCATTTTGGTACTGAAGTACCAGATAAATTTACTGTAGCGCAGTAAACCTTTAATTTGCTAATTCTAATGCAGAGTAATGAAATTAAATGGATTCTTACACTGATTGCTGGAATTACTAGTAATTTGGTGCAAATTTTCTTCACATTTTATGGAGAGCCTTTTTCTTTCAAGGAAAAATATTTCCTCTGTTGTACCATGTTCAAGTTTGTCTTCATAATAAAGTTAATATTTGAACCAGAGGAATTCAGTTATTTAAGACTGAAATCTATTGAGACATTTTCACATTAATTTCATTCTGCTTGACTCTGAGACTTTATTTTCTTTGCAGAAGTTTATTAATAATCTTTGTGAGGGGGGAAAAAAGGTACTGTATGTTAAATGTAGAAGTCCTTCCAAGATAGAGTGCAGGACAGTGGGAGGAGGCTTGGCAATGAGCTGAGCTGTCTTTCCTTCATTTTCACAGATTTGAAATGGAACAGGTAATTGAATGAAGGTGGGAAGGGAAGGCTATTGTTTTTTTAAAGAACTGACATTTTAATAGGTGTATTACACCTGCATGCTTAATTTTGAGATTCCTAAGGGAGAAAATGTTCACTGCATTCATGGCATAAGGTTGAAAGTTGCATTATGGCTAAAACAGCTCTTTTAAGTTCAGGAAAATATTATTGAAAAATAATATTTATAGATTTTTTAGAACAGAAATCTTAATGTAAACTGCATTCCTAATTGTTTCTTATACATACAAATGGTTCTCATTTGTAACTGTACAGTAGTTCAGGAGCTAGGTCTTCTAATTAAGTGGTTCCTAATATATAATATTTGGCTTTTGAAAATGCCTTAAGCATATAGCATATTTTATTGGCTGTTTACAAGTTGTGTCCTGACACAGTTTGTGAGCAAGCATGCAGAAGGCTTGTCTCTGATATTTATGTAGTAATTATATTTTCTGTATAATTTCTGTGTTGCCTAGTACTACATTAAAGTGATGCAATGTAGTACCATGTCACAAGCATTGCTTCTGCATTTGTAATATTAAAATGCCAGATATTTGAATGACTTACTAGAAGCTGTTTACAATATTCAAATTTTGTCTTGGATACCCTGATAAAATTTTGTCCTGATACTCTCCCTCTTTCACTAAATCTTCCTTCCCAAAATGCAGCTATTTTCCTCTGGTCTCCTCTCAAAGCAGGAGACACACACAGATATGGTGACAGCATTTCGTAGCCTACTTAGGGCACCTTAATCATGAGTCAGAGTGCAGCACAAATGGATGTGGGGCGCTAATTAATTATAGCTTCATTTAGTTAGAACAGGGATATTATCTGGTTTTAGTCGCTTTTTTTTTAATCTTTGGAAAAGTGTCATTTTAAAAACATCCTTAGAAGAACATCTATTTTGTATCTCAGTTTATATGGTACTAAGAACAGTGCAGAGTCTTTATTTAATTCTATGTAATTTGAAATCTTTCAATTATGTTAGTCATTGTGTAGTCTTGGGATACCTCAATTTCTCTAGTGTAAAATTTATGTGTTCTCACTTCCTATGTAGCAATCTAAAAGTGCAGGGATTTGAAAACACACATTTGCTTTTTAAGTAATCATCGAAAATAGTCCTTCAAGATTTAGATCACGGATATGTGAAAAGTTTCTGCAAGGTGAGGTAGGTAAAAATATGTAGCATGTAAGCAGTGATTTTCCATGATAATCCTTTTATCTGTTATCTTCCCTTTCTTCAGTGGCGAGTGCTTGATAAGTTTACTTATTGACAAGTATCTAAGTACTCTTAGATGTGTTGTAAGAGCAAAGGCAAAGAAGATAATGAACTGATACTGTATGTGTGAACTTGTTCGGGTTCCACATAGGATCTAATGATAAAATTAAAGTCTGCCGTGTCTGAGATTAAAATCCAACCTCAGCAGTCATGCAGTGGTGCCACAGGACTGGCAAGAAAGTCACGTTGCATGGCAGAAAGGGGTTGGTAGCAGTCTCCTGAAGCAGAAGGGTGATGTAGCACCTGCCTGAGTCATTACATCCCAGAGGAGTTGCCTTTTCTGAGTCGGCCCAGATTTGCAAGGCACAGCAGCTGCAATCGCAGCCCTTACATCACAATTCTGTAAAGGGCAGATTCATTTACTTTCCCTGCAGTTACTGTGAACTGCCACTGTTTGATGTTCAATGTGCAGCTCAAGTATTAAGCTACAAACACTAAATATTAGTAAACAAGATTGTTGTAAATTAAATGGTGTAAAGGTCCTTACTTTTTTTTTTTTCCATAGATAGAAGATGCTTATTTGCAATCAAGTTACCAATCTAGCTTTTGAATAATAATTTTCATCAACTGTTGACTCATTGACTCTTGTAGGAGAGGTTCTTCTATCTTTGAGACTCTGTGTGAATTCTAATCAAGTTAAACCTTACAAGCTAATTCAGTTTACTTGATGTGCTTGAATTATTTCACATCCCAGAGTAGTAGAATGGAAAAAGAATAGATATATTATGTTCTCCAAATGTAACTAATTTCCTGACAGTAAGACAAAGATGTTCTACTCTTGTTAATTCTTAGTTTTTCATTATCAACAGTTTTCACAAATTTATAACTATTACATCTCAGATACGGCAGCAAAGGCCTTGGTAATCATGAATAAGAACTGTTTATAGAAAGCAGGAACAACTGTTTTCCAGCTTTAGAAAATTGTGAAAATATGCCTTAAAAATATCATGTTCATTTTAGGATGCTTTATAATCTTAATTTTTTCTTGCTGGTCTGATTTGATTGGTCTGTTTTTAGCCTGGAGAAACTAAAGAAACTTAAAATTTCCCTCCTGTTTTTTTAGAGCTGATAGCTTTTGCTAATTTTGTCCTGCAAAAATAATATGCAGATGAGCATATTTACTTCTTTCAAGAACAGAATTTGGTAGTGAAAATATATTATTCTATGGCTGTTCACAGCCTCACTGGCTGTTCAGAGTGTTAAGTGCATAGGTAAATAGAATACAGGTTATCCATACTCAGTCTGTCAAACAGCTTTTCCAAGTTTTGAATCAAAAGTGTCAAAGGATTACGGTTATTTGGCCCAAGCATCTTAATTACCTTCCTTTAATTGTAGGTGCCTACTGAGTGAATGAACATACTGGTGTCACAGCCATAGTTAAAACAGATTAAAGTATTTTGTAGAGAAATGGCAAAGATTTGTAGCGTGACTGTGCTAATAAATATTCAGGAGGGAAAATAAATATGGATATGCTACAGTGTACTGCTTGACAATGGCAGGTGGTTGGGGTGACAGCATTTCACCTGGATGCCAGGAGGAATGTGGACCTGGAGATCGAGAACCATTTCATCTGTCACCTCACATCAAACACATCTTCTTGTCACTGGCCTCTTTGAGGGAAGATTTCTCTCAAGGCATAATGTACCTGAGAAAGCAAAAGGCTTTGAGGAACCTGAATTGTGTTACTACTTGTTGGGACACCATCATATGCATTTCATACTGTGCTGCTTTAGGATCAAATGTAAACATTCAGGGATTCACACACTGTGGTGCACATCTGACTCTGAACCTGAATCAAGCAGCTTGAAAAACTAGTGAGCTCCTGCATGCAGGGAGAAGCAGTTTGAGAGGGTGTTCCTCTAGTGTTTTAGGAATTTAACTAAAGATGCAGGAAATTATTCTTTTGGCTTAAGGCATGCAGAAAGCTGCCTATTGAGGTCAGTAAGGTTGGAAAGATCAGTTTCTACACCTTTATTTTCTGGGATGTCCTATACATCATCCTTGTTTCTAGAAAGTAGATAATATTTGCTTTAATGCATGCCTCTAGAAAATACAACATACAAATTAGTAACGTTTCCAAGTTATGAAGAAAAATTGTATGAATTTTGGATGAGACGTCCTAATTAAAATTATAGAAAGATCTTGTGGAGTTAAATAGATTATTTGGTGATAATTAAAAATGATTGCCTAATTTTCTTCCCTGCACTTAGGTTAACACATTTTTATTTTATTAATGATTGTGGGTACCCAAAAAAATTGTCATTATCAAAGGTGTCTTGTTTGTACAGAGGTTTTTGTGAAATATTTATTGTCAGTATCACTCTTGTTGCTCAGGGTAACATTTGTCCCTCGCCTCCTTTTGTTTCTTGATAATAGTTGAGAGCATGTGGGAGTTTATGCAAAACTAGTGGTAATGTATGAGCAGCTGAGTTATTATGGGACATGAAAAATCTTTGAACTGAGTATGGTATCCTTTGTATTTTTTAAGAGTAAAATTATCATGAGACTTGAGCACAGTCTTGTCAAGATGATTCCTTTTAGTCCTAACGTTCTTCTCCATCTGACATACTTTATAATAGAGATATTACCTTCTGTGTTTCCTGATGGAAATCTGCATTCTGTTTTGATCATTTTATTTAACTATATGGCTTAAAAAGAATAAATTACATTTAGATTTGGGTGTGTGATACCGTAATTCTGTATACTCGTTAACTATAAGGAAAGGTTGTGTATTATTAATTGCAATGTGTTTGTTTGCTTATGGATTCTGATGCAGTTATTTAGTACACTCAGATTTTAGTATTTGTCTCAACTATACTTGATTCTAACATGTCTTTAACAAGAACTGGACATTGCAATTTCCCACAACCACTTTAACTTGTAACAAATGTTTTTCAGCTCCCTTGGAAGTCGCTGACTAGCATCATTGAGTATTACTACATGTGGAAAACCACTGACAGATATGTGCAGCAGGTAATTTAATGACTATTTCAGAATGAACCAGTCTGAGACATTCTTTAAAAATAGTGATCATGTTAAAGTATAAAAATCTGTTTGTGTTCTTGAAAAGATATACGATGGGAGGCCTAAGGTAATATTTTGGGGCATAGACCAGTGGTTCTGTCATGTTACAGGCTGCATTGTCAAATCCTCTGATGCCTGCTGTGCATCCCATAGCTGTGAAGAGCTTTTTAACCTGCTTGTATTGTATGCTGGTTTGAAGCAATGGGATTCCTGGTTCCTTCTGCAGTAGGGGATCATTAGGAGATGGGCTGCAGAGCAAATGCTTTAGGCTGTGAAGCTCTGCCGTGGAACTGAAGGAAGCAGAAAAATACATTGTGTTAAAATGGCTGCTGGTGTTACGAACCTTTTGTTGGTACTTCTGGACAAAATCATTACTTTGGCATTACCAGAATTTCAAAACTGAGACCATTCTGGTCACAGTGGAAGTGTTTGTCCTGATTGCATGTTCAACTGTTTGGGTTGCTCTGGAGCAAAAACATGTTAGGATTATATTGGGTATCAATATTGGGATATTTTCAGCAGGTTTAGGCAAAATATCAGTGTTGGTTCTCTTTATATACTGTTCTCTTTATATATTTACTCCTTGGTTTAGACATAAAATACTTCAAAAGACTCCATCTTAATTTCTGATTTAATGTTTAAGTTTGTAGCTCCTTTATTCGCTGCATAATTAATGATGTTATGGACAGTGTATTGAAGATAATTTTTATGCTATGTGGTTATGTAATAACTACAGCTGTACTGTAAGATGGATCTTTGGACTTGTTTTGGCTTGATTACTTCAGGTTGTTCTGGTTTATTTGAAATTGTTTCTACATCATCTTTTTAGGGCATGGAAGGTAAGGGAAAGGTCTTTTACCGCATGGCAGAGTCTTGGAGTATCACTAGGACAATTTAGTTCTGTGCATAATACAAATAGAATATAATGTGTTCCATATAAAGGCATGTTTTTCTAGGTTTGTAACCATTTATTTAATTTTTAACCCCTTTTTTTCCCACTGTTAATTTTTGTCCTAGATAGGTGCTGTCAACAGAGATTTGCTGTGCATCTTGCAAACTTAATGGTTGGGCAACAGATTATCTTTAAGAATCAGATAAAAATGTAACTTTTTTTCTGAGACATTTGCTCTGGAGTAGTTGATGAAAGACTAAGATTGCTTTTGTAGCTCTCTAGAGCTCAGTTATGATTCTGTTGCTACAGTGGTCAAGGTGTGTGTGTTAAGATTGCATATCCTTTCACAGGATTAGGGTTTATTACAGGGAAATCACATAGCCTTTATGGTTATCTGCAGCTTGAATGCTCTTGTAAATGCCTGTGTTTTACTTGTAACTAAATAAACTTCCAACATCCTGCTCAGACCATGGCAATACAGTCAGGATGGAATGCTTTAGGCATGTTCTTTCAGGGTCACATATGTGATTGTCAGTAACCAAACCAGTTTAGGCCAAATGCCTAATTTTTATCCTAGTTAACATTTCTGTAATCCTCCCTAAGAAGGGATCAGAACTTCTTCATGCCCTTGTTTAGTTTTATGAGGAATGGTAAAAATTAATACAGTTCAATAAAAACAATATCTATAGGTTTTTGGGTTTTTTGTTTTTTTTTTCCAAAAAAGAACAAGCAGTGATAATTGAATGTAGCTCAGGGAGAAAATGTATTCAGTAATAAAGTGGCAATTTCAGAGTCATTCTTCTCTAAATCTCTTGCTTGAGGGGCAAAGGGGTCTGATGGGAATGGGAAGATGGAAAAGGTAGATGCACATACTTGAATCTTAAAATACAATCTCTGAGTTCTAGATTGGTGTGATTTAATATGAAAAATTGCTTTTAATTGTCTTTATTTCTTTGTGTGAGTTGGATGTGTTGTGTCAGGCACTAGAAAGTTTTTTTTTATCATAATTGTTTCTAAATGTTATTCTTGCTAAGTTATAGATCTGGTGATTTAATGGCAGTGGAGGTACTGCTACCACCTTGCTTTGAGAACATCTTCCCTTCAAGTCAAAGTGAAGGGAAGATCTGTTAAAGTTCTCTGAACTTTTCTAGCAAAACTAATTCAGCCTTGAGTAATCATTTCTGGTGATAGGGCATTTCTCATGAACACTGCATTAGATATATAGTGTTTGAGGAAGGCCAGATTTTGATTGATTGATTCTGCTGAATGAAAACTTGCTTGTGCTGTTCTCCTTGAAAGTCCAATTCAATGGGAAAAGACTTTTTTGAGACTTTGCAAGAGGAAAAGAATGAACATATTAAATGGTAGCTAAATTGCTCTACTGCAACAATATTTGCCTGTCATTTATTTATTTCCACTGTTGAAAACAGTACTAATTTAGGGAAGTGGTCGTTTCTTGGGATATTTGTAAGTTGATATTCATAACAAAAGTTCTTGTTTAAAAATCAACAAACACTCATTTTCAATGCTAGTTCATTAAAAGCAGTACACCCCAGGTGAAAAACTGGGTTAGTGTAGTTTGACCTCCCCTGCAATGCAGTCTGTAAGACCTGTTTGAAATACTGTTTGTGATGTAATTTTTTTGTCCAGGTAAAGCATCAGCTCTCTTTCTTACATTGCTCCAGTAATTTATTACATTGCTCCAGGGGTTGTTACAAACTGGTGCTTTGTTTCTTGTCTAAATATTTTCAGTTTCACATTCCAGCTTTTACCAGTTCTGTCTCTAGATTTCAACAGACAGAGGTTTCATCACAGAAACTATTGGTAGTTTTCTTCTGCATCTTTTTCTCTCTGTTGGTACTTATAAGTTGGTATGTCAGTGAGAATTCAAGCTGTGACATGTTCTACTGTTTTCAGAGACCAATGCTAGCCATAGTTTTAATATATAAAAATATAGCTTATACTGAAATGCCATTGCATGATTTTTTTTAGAAGGCAGTATATCATTCACTTTAGTAAATAAAGGAGAAAAGCAATTGTTAAGTTATATTCCTTACAGCCTCCATGCCAGTACTAAAAGCATGCTAAAATTTAATTAATGTATATATAGTCACTTCTCATTGACACTACCATCAGAGCTTTAAACAGCTTCCTACACATGCCTTTACATTCTGACAGTGCTTCAGGGCTACTTTCCTCCTTTCTTGCCCTTACTATTTTCTCTTTTGCTCGTGGTAGGTGTGCAGTGAGATTTACTCATTGTTTTTGTAGAATGGAGCCAGTTTGTTAGGAAGCTGTGGGGAATGTGTGATAACCCATTGCCTGCCAGTTTCACGTGCTTCTTTCAGGCTGAAAACAAATTCTGTACTGTTGGATATAATAAGAGAATGAGTGAGATAGTTGTGGAAAACCTGTGTCCTGCTGTGAAGCAGAGGGAATTCACCATTAAGAGCTCCTCTTCTGGGGCTGTGAAACGTTTTCAGATTAAAAACTATCAGTTTGAGACTTGAAGCATAGTGCTGCTGCTGTTCTTTCTTCTTGCTCTTGTGAAAACTCACCCAAGCAGGCAGAGCAGAGGGTGTTTGCATTTTCCTATGGGCGCGCTGAAGGTAGAGCAGTGTTGCCAAACCAGGCACTGGGAAAGATTGCAACTCTATCAGCAGTGTCAATAGGTTTCACCTCTGTAGCTCCAGACAGCTGGGCATCTGTGAACTGCAAAGAGCTGTAAGGAAAAAAACCAAACAAACCTGTTTGGGAAATAAATAATTCATATTGTGTAGAAATTAATTAATGGTGGCACGTACTGATTAGAAGTCTATTTGTTACATGTTACTCCTTAAAGATGCAGTTTTTATAAGTGAGAGTTTTATAAATGGACAACACAGAGGCAACTTAATGAAATGGAAAAGAACAGTTTACACCAGGAGGTTTAGTTGGACTGCTGGGCCAGTAAAGCTGAATAACCCTGTAACTTACTTCATGGCTCTGGCAAGGGACTCTCAGAGCATAGTCATGTAATGGTAGTTTTCTCAAGGTGGAAAATACTTTCCTGGACTATAAACCTTGAAAAAAATAGATATAAAAAAAAATAGGAGCACAGCAGAGAGGAGAAGTGGCTATTGTAGGTGAAATAAAGGACTGAGTTTTAATCACCTGATAAGGACAGGTAGTACTGATTTATTACTGCTGGGCATAAATGTGTCCCCTTCTTTCTTTTGTCCTCTGTAATTAAATTGATCACGTTTCAAGTCCTTTTCTCTCTTGCCTTTTTCTTTTTTTCTCTCAAGTGAACAGAAGTAATGTCTTGAGTACAGAAAGTACAGGGAAAGAATGCTTTTTCTTCATCTTTTTCATACAAATGTTTTGGATAACCTGCAGACACCTGAACTCTGTACTTCTTGTGCCACTGCTGAATAAACTTTTATCTTAGTTACTTGTATAATATATGGCAATAACTAAAACTTCTCAACATTATAGAAATGCAAAATGGTTTGAGTTTGTTGTAAGTATGAAGAAAGTAATGATTTAGTAAATTCACAGACTATCTTGACAGTAGTATAGGTGTCCTGTTACAGGGATATTTCTCAGCCACAGTTTTGATGGCATTTAATGCTAGTAAGTGTGTAATTATTTCTGAGAGTCAGTGGACTTTGTTGTTACTTGTACTGTGTTATAAAAGCTCAGCCTCAGTCTGGACAGAGCAGACAAGAAGTTTTGTTACATGTCTGATAAGGAACACAATTTCATGCATTTAGTTTCTACTTAATTCTACAATGAGGGGTAGCCAAAATGTCGTACATGTTTATATAGATATAATTTAGGTAAACTGTAATTGTCATTTTTACTTTTTTTTTGTCATATATAAGGCTGTTTTACTAGGAAGGACAGCATATTATATATATATATATATATTAATAATAAAAATTGAGAGCTTGTTTTTCATGATTTTCATCGTGTAGATTTCTACACTGTTTTGGAGGCTCTTGTGAAGTCGGAAAATAGAAATAATTTAAAGATGTATTGTATGCAGTTTTATGAAATGTCATACATTAATATAATAAAATATTTTAATGTGTTAATTTTTCAACTAGAAACGTCTGAAAGCAGCTGAAGCAGAAAGTAAATTGAAACAAGTATACATCCCCACCTAGTGAGTATAACAACAGAGTCATTTTTTGAGTAATATACAGGTAAAATTGAAACAGTAACATGCAGTTACACTCATGGTATTTTCTTAGTCATGTCTTTAATGGTTACTTTCACAGGATTTGTTACATTCAGAGATATAAACAGAAAATGCTAGAAACTCTTGTCATAAGAGAAACCTTCTTACTTTACTGTTTTCTTTGGTTTTGACCTGCAGTCTTTTTGTCTGGAATAAGAAGTTTTACAAAGGCTGATCAAGTGCTACCTGTGGACTGTTCACATGCAAGAAGAGCTTATCAATTTAAAAAACAGTTTTTCCAAATCCCTCTAGCACAATGTGTGTCATTTGTGTAAATGCAATATTTCAAAATAGAAGGAGTTGTTAATATAGTTACATAAAATAAAATCAGATAATTTCGCATTACAGTTTTATCTGGCCGATAAAATCAGTTCTTCATTTAAGACAAGAGATGTTCTGGTACTAAATTAAAGGTAGCACAAAGCCCCAGACCTTCTGTCTTTGACCATATGCTATTAATGCAATCTTGTTTTCTTCTGAGAGGTTTTTGATCTGTGTTTCTTTTAGATTTAAACTAGATGCTATATGTGCTTCTGTTAACATGTGGTTTGCAGAAAAAAGATAAAATCCCTTCTTCATATTCATAATTTCCTCAATATTATAGCAAGAGAAAGGACTACAAATAACTTTTTTCTAAGCTTTCTGTGGGTATATTCAGTTTACTTATGTATGAGCTTCCCATTGTTGTGAGTGTTTCTATAACAGAAGAATGTAGTACCAAAGGAAGTACTTTGCAAAGATTTTTGATGGCTTTTATAAATTACATACAATAGAGTTTCATTTACATATTTCATATTGGCTTTTCTCTCTTAAACAGATATAACAATGAAAGCAGCAGACTGTTAAATTAATTATTTTAGTCTTATCTCGGAACAAATTTTGTGAGTTTTGAAGCTTATATCTCTAATAAGTCACACTGTTTTAAAAAAAAGCTAAGGACTCTAGTATGAGTGTTCCCTAACCTTCTCACATGAGTGGCTGATTTTGGGTGCTCAGTCTTTATATTATGCTTTTTCAGTTTAATTTCCTTGGTCCATGTGGACAATTATGGATTTTCAATATGTTCACAGTAGAGACCAGCTGTATTGAATGACAAAATGTGTTTCAAAATGTGGGTTTTTTGCATTTTTATCTTACTGCTCTTTTGCCTCCATTTCAAGACAAAGCCCCTAGTCAATAGTAGGATCATGGTGGGACTTCTCCAGTTTTTGATTATCTACGGTTGTTGTGGGATTGCTAAATGCTGTGCTTCAAGACTAATTTATTGCATTTGAAATCTGAGTAGAATTAATTCTCAGAGCTGAGTACCTTTTTGAACTTGATCATTAGGTATTTCCTGTAAATGCAAGGTTCTGTCCTTAATACCAGAGAGTCCCTTTCAATTTATGGCTTTTCTGAAATGTAACTAAGCAACAGATCACAATGTGGAAGGCTTAATTGTCTTTCAATCTCTTCTCCTGTACCTTGAGCCCAGGATAAAGAATGTGTGGAAATTGTCAAATTGTCTCTTGCTGATATGGTGAAGAAGGAGAAGGCAGGTGACAGACTTGTTGGCATTTGAAATAGAGACTTGATACAGCAAAGGTTTCCTCAATTGTCATTTTAACTTTTCTTAAATATATTTTATGCTACCTAGAGTGACAAATTATCTCAGGAATCAATGTATCCAGCCTTGCATTGTGTTGAGGGTAATTAAGACTCACAAAATTGAAACTCTGGAGATATTGCACTTAATCTAGTGAGGAGTACATTAATGTTCTTTGAATTATTGGACCTGTAAAGTCCTACTTCACTGAAGTAATAGAAGTTAAAATGATTACAAGAATGATATAGTATAATAATAGAAAAAAAACCAAAACCAAACAGAAATATCCAAAACCAGTTAGTTAGTCTTCTCAGAGAGGAAGTAGTTTAAAGGGAACTGGAACAGAACAACCTGATATATGGGTGAGTTTTGCCATGGTTATAAGACATTTGTATTACTGTGTGTACTTATTTTTCACACAGGAGGCTGTTTAACCTTTTCCTGGGATGAATAATCTTGTAGTATTACAGGAACTGTTGCTACTCCTGTCATACTTCACCCAAAGTCCATCCTCGACTAGTTAAGCCTTACCTGTTGACTTAGAACCACCTTCTTATATTCTGTCCTGTGTCACACTTCTGTTAATGCTTTGACCCTGAGACTTGGTCTTTTATGAGCTTGCCAAGTAGCTTAGACCATGTGAACACACTAAAGAGCTGTAAATTGGAGTATCAGAGCAGCTCTTAACATAGCAAGTGACTGACAATGCTGAAAAGAATAGAGGGGTATAAAAATTACTGTTGTTGTTTAGAGATGATTTTATAGTTGTTGTCAGCACACATGAGAATGCTAGAATTAGATTGTTTGTCTTTATGTTCACTAACCAGTTAATAAAACCACTTTTTTTTTTTTTTTTCTTCAACTCTCTTAAAAATTTATTTAAAGCAATAAACCAAACCCCAATCAAATATCCAGCAACAATGGGAAACCTGCTGCAGTCAACGGAGCAATGGGAGCCTCTTACCAAGCACAAGCCACCGTAATAGGTCGGGCTTGTGAAAGCTGCTATAGTAAGTAAATTTTTTTTTTTTTTAATGACTCAAGGGTTTTGGTCAATCTTAGTATGAGCTGTTAAAAAAAAAAAAAAGGTATGTACTTTTGTTAGCATGTGACAGAGGATAATTTGCAATTAGACTTATGGCACAAATACCTTTAAAGTTAGAGCTGCCTTCAGTATATTAATTAAAATACTCAAATTACTTTGTGATTTATTTTTAACAATTCATAAAGCACAGAATGTTTAAGTAGTATAATATGATGGCATTGATAAATTTTTCCTTTGTCTTCACAAAGCTAGATTCAAATTTTTGTTTGGTTTTCCTTTAAGGCTGCAGGGGTTTTGAGCTGGGGTTTTTTTCTCTCTTTGAGTGGTTTTGGGGTGTTTTTCCCCGCTCTTTTGTTGTTGGGGAACATGGGGAGGACTGTTGTTTCTTTTTAGTATTTTGTGTGTTTCTGATATTTTTTGTTTGACTTCTTGAAATAGCAGCCCTCAGCAGAGGTTATATGAGAGGAGATATAAAATCCAGCTCAATAAGCCTGTCTTCCTGGGTGAGATTAGAAATAGTGGTTTTGTTTGATTGGTTTTTTTTTCCCCTGGAAGACCCCAGGGAGAAAATGTCAGTAATACAAAAGTCCCTGGTTTGAAAATCATTAAAAAAACATTCCCAAAATTTCCATTTGGAGTTGACTTTTGTGGTGCTTTTGTAAAAAAAACAAAGCAACCAACAGTTCAAGTTCTTACTTTCTGTGTCAAATATACTAAATGTTTACCATGCAATGGATTTTGCCATATGTTATGACCATATATATCTATTACATATCTATTATAGCTATTATATCTATATATATATCATATATCTATTATAGCATTTGGAATTATTGTAGTGAATGTAGCATGCACCAGTTCACCTGTGCTGCTTTCTCCTCCTTAGCTCCGCAGTCTCACCAATGGTATTCTTGGGGCCCTCCTAATATGCAGTGTAGGTTGTGTGCATCTTGCTGGATTTATTGGAAGAAATATGGTGGCCTGAAAATGCCCACACAGACAGATGAAGATAAATTGTCTTCCAGCCAACCTACAGAGGTAGGAGTGTGTAGACAAACTTTTCTAAAACAAAACATGGTGCTTTCACAAGACTGCTGTGATTTGATTATTTAGTGGAATGTTTTTCTACGTATGTATTCAACTTTGGTATTACAAAACTCAGTTTATTAGTCCTTTTTCTGTGTTAAATGGAACAGTACCGTGCTCAGGCCTTGCCTTTATTTGACTACTTCTTGTATAAACAAGCACGTGCTTCCTGCATTTTTGGTGTACAAATGTAATTTTGTCAGTCAAATGGTGTGTTATCTCTAAAACGTTAGGTATACTATACAATATCTCATTTAGAATGACATTATATACCCATTCTCAATAGAGTCGTCTCTCTGTGGCTTACATCTTCCTCCATAGGCCTGTGTTTTGTATAGTCCTTAGCCATGTGATTTGCTTATTCCTGTGGGTTTGTCCAGCTCGGGGATGTTTGAGTGCTGTGTTTCAAACGCGTGTGTTGTTCTCTCTGTGTTCCCTCCCACAGGAGCCGCACGTCCGAACCCACCTGTCCCGGCAGGCCACGCAGGGCACGCCGGTGCGGAACACGGGCAGCCCCAAGTCAGCGGTGAAAACACGGCAGGCTTTCTTCCTCCACACCACGTGTTGGACAAAACTGGCCCGGCAGGTCTGCAAAAATACCCTCCGGCTGCGGCAGGCAGCACGACGTCCCTTTGTCCCTATTAACTGTGCTGCCATTAAGGCAGAATGTAAGATGTTTTTTTAATTCTTAGTTCTGTGTGCTGTGCTTCCCACCCATTTTTTGTCTTTTAATTTTATTTTCTTTTTCAATAAACATTCCTTGTCTATACGCTTTTGCTTTTCTTTTTTTTTTTTTTTTTTTTTTCATTTGTCCAGCATATCACCAACACGTTGGATAAAGTCTGGTTGCCTTGAACAGATCTTAGCCTGTGGAAACATTTCAAATTAATTGAAAAGGAGATGACTATTACCCCATTCACTTTCAAAAACTGGAAAGGGAGTTCACTTACAAAAATGGGAGGCAGGAAGGGAAAATCAGTGCTACAACATACGTTCTTCCTACTAGGCAGCATGAAAGAAGTGTTCTTTTGTATTGGTTTTTTAAATTTATTTGCTGAGCAGTACCTATAGATCTGTACATATACTTTTTTCAGTGGGGTTGGTCAAAGAATCGGGATCTGGTGTTTCATAATAATTTAAATATGGTGTGCAATACAGTCCTTTGTCACTGTGACAATGGTGATAGCCACATTTAGTATTACATCATAGTTGCATCATTTTGGTTTTCTCTGTTCCAGTTTTAAATTTTGGTTCTAAATAAAATTCTGCCTTATGCTTGTTCTTTTTATATCCAAAATATAAAGACCTGATGAATTTCTAGTATTTTGACAAAAGGCTATGAGTTTTTGAAGAAAGCAACAGTAAGTCTCTTCACCTGCATATGTGTGTAAATTCTGCTGCAAAGTCACTGAATATTTCAACAGCTTTTGTATCTGCACTGGGCACATTGTTTCACTGTTCACACTGTCTGGCTATGACTCCCAGGCTTCCATAGATACAGTTCTTGGAGCAGATGCTTGGTATTCTGGGATGAGCTATGCTGGCTCATAGTACTGTCAATTGTATTAGAATTGAAGAGAACTTCTAAGATCATTACATGTGGGGTTTATAAGCATATTCACTAGATTAACACTAAATGTTTTCCCAGCATACTTATCTGGGATGCAGATGATGTCTGCATTGTTTATAAGAAATTTGCTCCATGGAGGCTTAAAATCTGATTCTGAGTAATTGTTTTCCCTTTATGTACTTTAAGACCAGCCATTACATGCAAACTCTTCACCTACTTCTGCTGAACTCCAAAACTTGCTGAATATTTCTGTTCATTGTCCTTGTCTAAATTTTTAATTGTTCTTTTGGCCATTTTCTTTCTGCTTTTAAATCTATGCAAATCAGGAACAACTTTCAGATTTCAGGAAACCTTGTCTCGACTGTGTGAATAAAATCAATTGTTCTTCATGGAAAAAGTATATCTAAAGCTGTATTAGGATTACATTTTTAATCCAGTTACTTTCTGAGAGAAAGTTATGGTACCTTTAAATTTATGTTTTTGCTGAACCGTGGAGGAAAATTTAGAGGTTCACTTGAACCTTATGTCTTTTTATCCATATCCATTTTTCTCACTTGTTGCAGTAAAAAAAATTAAAGGATAAACCTTTTGTTTAAGGAGGAGAAAAAACAGAAGAAAAAAGTTCCATCCAACTATTAATCATCATGCTAGAATACATGTTCAGCCTTAAAAGAGAGGAGTGAAAAGCTGAGCTTTTCAGCAGGAAATAGTAATTTCTGCTTCAGACTGGCAGTGCTGAGTGCTGTGAGTGTTTTCTCTTTGCTTCTTTGAGTGAAAGAGTTCTACATCAAATTAACAGCAAGAGTAGAAAGACTTTTTTTTTTTTTCCCCTTGTAGTGTTTGTCTTTCATTATTCTTTTTGCTTAAAGCAGATTTTGGACCTTGTGATTTTTGTCTCTTTGAATTCTGATGCTCCCTCATTAGACCTAACATAGACTGAAGGAAAAAAAGTCACAATTCTTAATGGTTTTTGAACACAGCATTAAACTAATGTTCAAACTGTGGGAACCAAATTATACCTCAACTAATTTAAGTCACTTTGTTTCTTGGTACACACACGCATATCTACAAGCCATGTTCTGTTTCTGGCAATCTCTCTTTCTGTGGAATCATTACAGTGCTCTTGTCTGCATTGTCACTGTCGTATTCTTGCTCTAGTAAAGAGAAAGAAAAACAGTGTTTTGTAGTTTTATTCCTGTACTACATCTGGTGACCTGTTCGCAGTGCACCCTGTAGATTTTAATGTTATAATTAAATAGTTACTCTTTTCCTGAGAATGCCCCGAATCCTTTTCTAAGGCTATTTTGAAGCAAATAATTTTTAATTTTTAAAACAAGATCCTTAATTAGCAGAAATTATTTTCTATGCTGGATCCACTGAGTAATTACAGTATTGAATGAATATCTGTGTTGGTGTTAGAAATGTTACAGTCATGCTTAACTAATAAGCTGGCCAGAGCACCAGGTCGCCCATGATGTGATATGGCATAAGATGGTTACAATGCCCAAGAACTGATTTGGAATTTGTTTTCCGTCTTGATTTGCTGAAACTTGAATCTAATGACTGCTTAGATCCTTTGTCAGACTCACCTGATTCTGTGTGTGCCAACTCAGTTCTTGAAAATGTAACTGCATTTCCCAGCTATATTCATTAGGCACCATAACAACACTCAGAAACCATAAAATCTGAAGACAGAAGGATTGGTAGGGCACTTATCCCAGCTGCATACCAGGTTTTATGCCTGCTTCATCTTGTGCAATTTGTTGAAGTGCCAGGTTGTAAATGAAACTGATTCCCATATCTGAGAAACACTGTCTGATCAAGGGTGTCAGAGCTCAGTCATAAAATAAATTGGTTTTTGCATTCCACCTGTGTACCTGAATGCATCTGCAGGTACTTCTGATGTCTTGGAGGAGCATGGAAGCTTCTGGGAATGATAACCTGAAAACATAACCTAAGGTCCAAGCATCCTTTAGGCGAAAACCAGGTATTGGCAGAGCATTTTCACTTATTGAACGCCCACCCACATCCTCTCCCTCAGCCCATTATATCCACTGGCAGAAAACAAAGTCCTATTCTGTGTTCTTTATTCCTTCAGATAGTGCAGAGAATTAGATTTTCCTCATTAAAGAAGCCTGTAGCATGACCCCTACTCAGATGCCAGCAGGAGGTTTTGGAGATGTTGCATTTACATCCCAGTTCAATCTCGGGATGGCCACCAGGAGGTTGAAAAGCCCCAGCCCCTCCTGCTAGGAGCACAGCCCATCATGGAAATCTCAAACTTTCTTCTGCCTGAGCTTAATAGACTCACTGTGGTTGGTGACAATAAACTTGTCTGATGTTTTTTTCAGGAATAATTAGAATTGGTGAACTGGTTTGGTAAGATGAAATTCTCATGGTCTAAATCTCATGCACTACCTCCTTTTTAGTTTGAATATATTGCATTTTCTTTTAGAAAGTTAAGCAAGGCCATCCTGTCTGGGGAAGGTCTCTTAATTAGAGAAGAGCAAAGTGAGCATTCTTCCCAGCAGTCACTGATGAGGCTGGATCTGTTTGCAGCTCATAGGCAGGTTGATAAATGCCTGGCAGTGAGCCATGTGTCTGTAAACATTATTGCTTCAGCACAGGGAGACTTTTGAGGGTTTTTTTGGGTTTTTTGGGTTTTTTCCTTTGCTTGGGTATAGCTTTATCACTATAACTATATGTATTAATTATAGTCATTTAGATCTGGAAAGCTATATGCTGTCTGTGTAGACATGATTATCAAAATATTTTCAGTGCATGGTGATATATTACCTGTATAATATACGTATAGTTATCTGGAAATGGGTGTGCTGATCATGATGAAAATTTATCATATGTTTAAATCCTCAGATTTATTAACAAATGTGGTACATGGTACTTACTAGTGATCTAGTTTGATGAAACAAGACAAGTGAAAACAGTAGAATATGCAAAATGTTACTCATTTGTCTTTGCAAGCATAAAGTTTGCCTTTTACTGACATAAAGCTACCCATTCATCTGAATTGAGTAACATTTATAGGCATTGGTTCACAAACTGTGTTTTACATCCTTGATTTTGATAGCTATGGAAGAGCTTTTAGTTGTATCTATATTCCAGGATGAAAATATTTTCTCTGTTATCTTTGAATACAATTTGTGCCAGATTTTAATAGCCAGCAAAATAATTGACAGAGCATATTATTTTCTTCCAAAGTTTCTAAGAATACAATTCAGGGAATATTGTACATTCACTAGATGATCTGAATTTTGACAGAGATATGATGGAATGTCAAAGAAATCACTTTCTAATGAGAGTCTCTCTAAGCTTGAGACCTACAAATCTAGTTTTTTAAAAAAGGAAATAATTAGAAAATACTTCTATATCTAAAAACACAACCTCATTTGTTGTCATCTGCTTCTTAGCATTACTGATTTCACTCACCTCTGTAATGCCCACATCAGTCATCATGCTTGGCAGCTTTAAAGCCTCATAAAAAATGTGTTTCACACTCTGATTTGTAATGTTTTTTTCCTAGAATTTTTCTAGTTGTGCTGTATCATCTTTAAGGTTATGGTGCCCCAAATTATGTACACTTCAAAGATACAGATTGCCCCTAATTTTAGAAAGTCACGTTTTCTATTTTCCTATCATCATGATTTCTAACATTCTGATTTTGATTTCTTTTTAGTATTGTCTAGATATTTTTAGAAAGCTGTTGACACTGACTCCATGAGCACTCTTCTGCTTTGTAATGGTGTAGGAGCCGTCATTATATTTTATATATATATATATATTTTAACCCTTCAGAATTAATTTACATGCATTGCTTGACAGTGCTCCTGTCCTTTGCTATCAGTTTTAGCTTTGATTATGCTCAGAAATTTCTTACCAGGAAATTTTAACTCTCTAATCACCTCTTTTCCTGCCCTTTTATATGTGGAGCAGCACTGATCATTTTGGGATTACACAGACGATTAATTTTAATAAGACACTAATTCTTGAAGTAGCCTCTTGTACCCTGTAACAGCTGGACAGCAGAGATCTTTGGTGACACAGTTTGGTAAAAGCTCTCTGAGATGCCAAATTGGATGCCAGATCAGCTGCATGTGGACAGGTCATGGTCCCCTCAGAGGATCCTGGCAGGCCTATGAGACTGGCAGTTACTGGTTCATAGGACATGTAAGTAGGAAGGGACCCTGGAGGTCTCTAATCCCACCTCTTGCATAAGGTTCACGTGCTCATGGGCCTTTTGGCCAGATGAGTTTTGTGTATCTCCAGGGATGGAGACTGCACGACTTCTCCGGGCACCAGCTCCAGTGTTTGATCAACTCAGAGTAAATAATCTTATCCTTATATCTAGCAATTTCCTGTCTCCCAGCCTGGCTGTTGCCATAGACAGGAACAGTGTGTTGTCCTGTCCCTCTGAGGAGGGTCTGGCTCAGTGTCTGTGCTCTGCTGCTGGGAGGCTGCAGGTGCCAACCAGGTGTCCCCTTGTCCTTCTCATCTCAAGGCTGCCCAGTCCTGTTTCCCCAGGCCCTGCATGTTCTGCACCAGCCCTCAGACAGCTTGGTGAGTCTCCATCAGCTAGCCCTGCTCCTGTGTGCCTGTACCTTTTCTGTGATGGGGACCCCAGAGCTGGACACGGGCTCTGGCCGTTGTCTCCCACGGAGCGAGGGGAGAGGTGACCTCGCTCCCCTGCCGTGCTGGGCACGTGTGGTCCGGAACGCCGTCATCCTTCCTGCTGCAAGGACACACCACCGAGTAATGAGAACACATTAAACTTGTTTTCCCTACCAAGGTCTTTGTTGGCTCCCTTGATGTTTCCAAATTTAACCATGTGCCTCTATTAATAATGCAACCTTTTGCCACTCTGCAGATCTGCTTAGAAGAATGTTATCACATTTGCCCTGTTTTTGTTCCCTTGAACCAAGACCACTTAAGCATTAAACACCAGCAGCATGTCTGCTCAGCAGTTTGGATGAATTCCACCTGGTCCTGGTAACTTGGTTTTACTGATTAACTATTTTGTTTTGAAATATTTCCTATGGACACTTCAATGTGACACAGTTCTCTTACTTTCCTCATAAAAGGATTTTGGAAGTGAGCTTCTTTAATGCAATGAACAGTGATACAAGGAATGCATTTGGCTTTTCTGCTGTGCCTTGATGTGTTCCTGTGTATTTTCCTCACACCTTCATAATCTATTGCTATAGACATCAGCACACTTTCTGCTTTTGCTGTTTGAAAAATACACTAAAAATATACAAGATTCCTCTTGCTATAAATGTTTTTTTTTTCTCATAGCTTCCACTATTTCACTGATCTTACTAAGATTTTTATTGTTCATATAAAAGATCATATTTGATTTTAGAACATGCTTTAAGTTTTGGGAGTTTTGGTAACTTCCTACACAAATTTTTTCTCTGTTTTTACACTTGAGAGTGATGTACATTACAACTTCGGTGTTTTTCTCTGTGTTCTGCATAAAAATCATAAACTTTATTATACTTTTTATGAGAGCAGCTTATTGTGGATCGAAGTTTGCTGCTGTTAAATATACTTTAGTGTTTCAATAGATAGGTGTGCTTTGGAATACTCACCTTTGATGAACATGCTTTATCTCAAGTGTGAAAATTTTGCTCTCATTACAGTATGTAGTGCTAGTCAGTATATAAATATCACTCTGTGATTCAATAACTTTTTTACAGTGAAGACACGATGGAACATTTTCTTACTAATTACTTCTTAGGCAGTGCTTTGCTGTTCTCAAAGTAGCTATAAAATACTGTGTAGCCTCTGCTTATTGTACTGAGGGAGTCAGTGGAGACACATCATTCTGCTCCACCACTTAAAATGTTTCAAGTGTTTTGCAATATTAAAAATATTCCAGGCACCAAGTTTGCACTTTTTTGTTTTTTTTTTTTCCTGAGTACAGTATGTTTCATGGGTAAGAAAAATATAAGCAAGTGCATCATGTACTCAGCATTAGGTCTCTGGAACCTTTGAAATCCATTGGTATTTCCAGATTTTTAGGTAGATTCCTTACTTTATTAAAGTAAGTTGGGATTTGTCTGCTGCACTGAAAACATTTTCTTGAATATCTGAAATACTTATTCCAGTCATTGCTTTGCATTCATGATCTTCATGATTTTTGCACAGATCTAGATTAAAATAGATAAATGTAAATTCTTCTATGGTGTCTTTTCCTGTTACTGTTTACTCTGTCTCCTGTGCTGGAATGAAGCAAACAGGAAGAGTTTGGTGAAACAAAGTGAGAAGTTGCAATTATAATCTATTTATAATGTGTCCCTTCTGTAAAACTTGTAGGTAGGTATTTGTGGGGAGTTGTTCCATTTGAGAAAGCTCACAGTCTATATAATCACCATATGAAGGCAATTTTGTCCCGAACAGAATACCTGTATTCCAGGAATTCTGGAAGCTCTATATGGGGATTTTAATGTGCTTTTGGAAGACATAACCCAATTATTCAGAATAATTCAAAAGAAAAAAAAATGTCTATTTTCAGTCATCTTGAAAATATTTGCTGAAACCTAGTGTCTTGTGAATTTTTGCCTTGACTAACTTCATTGTCTAAGCATGAACCTCTTTATGTTAACACTTTGTTTGGGACACGTGGATGGAATGTCTGCTTGTATGTTCACAGTAGCAGCAAGAAATTTAAGGGAGTTGCTACACTGCTAGTTTTAGGTAGTTAGCAGAAAGTTACAGTCTTTGAGACCTTTGAGCTCTGTAATACTTGGTTACAACTGATCATTTTGTTGGAAAGTTTACAGTGAAGAGTTGTGTCAAAAAACAGTAGTCCCAGCTTTAAATCCTTAATTCTGTATTGCCCCATTTAGAGACAGAGAAGCTTGTAGAAAACAAAAAATAATTAAATGTAAATAATTTTTAATAGCCAAAACTGCATTTCTTTTAGTATTCATATTTTCATCTGTGTTTCATTTGCCTGGCTGACTATCTCCAGAAAGACTTTCTAAGCAAAAACTACAATCTAACTGGTGTTAAAACTTACAGTAAGTTAAAAAAAAAAAAATCATAACATCACTTGCATGAATGAGGACATGTCCTGCCTTTAAATATTCGTGACTAGAAGTATTGATGAAAAAAAGGAGAATTTAAAAGATGGGCTAAAAGAGAAAAAGAAATCTATGTTAAAAATGCAAGTCAGAAACTGGTTGGTGTGTCCTAAATCTGTTTGTAATAGTAAAATATTTGAACTGAGTTTTATTCTTTAAAATTCTCAGATGCAGATCGACATTGTGAACTTGCTGGGAATCCTCTGAAGATAAAAAGCACCAGAAAACCACTGTCATGTATCATTGGGTATTTAGGTGCGTATCTCCTCTGGAGAATAACAAACCAAATGAACATTCAGTGTGTACTGAAGATTCATAACCTGGTATGCAGAGAAAGAGAGATTTATGCTTTTAGTAACGAGGAAAAATTCTGAAGTTAATAATAATAATAATGGTGGTCCTCTAAGAGTTGCAAAACTGCATGGTTGAACTTGCAGGATATAGGCAGAAGTCCTCCTGCTACTGGTTTAAAGTGTCAGAAACCTGATGTAGTTTAGAAAGTGAAAAATTGTCTGTCTGTCTAAATGAAAAGAACCACTGCTCAAAGGGGAGATACTGGGTATGCTCAGGGCTGCTCTACTGTGCCCTTCGTGGCTATTTGTAATACTACTTTTTACATGAAAACCAGGGGACCTCAGCCACATTAAGACACATACCTTGTAATTTGATGACCTAACTTTAAAAGGTGCAATGGAATGTGTACTGAGTTCACAACCAAGAGGACAATGAACCCATACGTTACTGGGGAGAGGAAGAATTCTAGTAATAGTGATTCCTTGCAAGGAAGGAGCCATCAGTGACTATTAAATATTTGCACAGTCATGTAAGAATTGTCACAGAAGAATTAACAGAGGCTGTTAATCCTCAAATGAATATAGAAATCAATCCATTGTGCAGAGAAGCAGTGAATGATTCTGCTATGTATTAATCCTGTTCTACAGAAGTGAACTCTACAGTTGAGTGTAGAGCTCAGTCAAGATATTTTGCTCATAATTTCAGTCACCAGGAGGGGTTTTTTTTTTGTACTAGATCAAAGTAAACAGTAAGTCTCTTGCCTTACTGAAATAGAAATCTGCTATTAATGTGGTTACAACTGTTCTTCCAGGACATCAATTTTGTCAAAATACTAATACTTCAAGAATGTGGCTAATGAGGAATTAATGCCATTCTCGCTGAATTTTGATTCCTTCTGCCCTGGCGTTTAAGAAGAAAGCCAGGAATAATTTCCTACAGACATACTAGTTTTGTGTATTATGTGTGTTGAATGGACTACTTTGGTTGACTTGGTGGAGTTGTGGTTGTGAGGGGGAAAGCTGGATAGGGGATGGTTCATCCAGCTGACCTGTTTGTGCTTCTAAAGAGGAAATGGTAAGATGGGTAAACTAAGAAGGCACCACATGTTTTTAGTGCCATGTAATGTAGCCTTTGAGGAGTTGTCTTGACCCCTCTGGGAGTCTAAGTCTGTTAAGTTTAATGTGAGTAAATGGATAAACCATGTCAGACAGCATTTTGTGAACTTACATGAAAGTCTGGTAGAAGATGGTGCTAAAATATGCCAGGTATCTGTAGAGTCTGCTTAGTATTTGACTATATGGGAAGTAAAGGTATCTCACTAGAGCTGAGTTATGTTATATATAATGTGTGTTATGGGGATATGAAGGGAACCCAGTGCAGTTGAATACATTCATCTGAATTTGCTTTATAGGGATGGCTAGAAAATGGCATTTTGGTTGTCATGTAAATTGGTGGAATTTTTTGATTTAGCTTGTTTGTGATCTTTTTGTTTATTTGGGCTTTTTGCAGCCTCTGTAAATAAGTAAATCTTGCGTTATTTTTCTCATAGAAATTAGTATTTTATATCATGTCATTACTTGTACAGGAGACATTTGTTTTCTTTTTAAGATTCATGCAGTGCCATTCTCACAGATATTTATTGGCATACGATTAACAGTGTGCCAGGGCACTACTGTTTTCAACCTCTCTGGTAAGCAGAGAGGATTTCAGTGCCCTGCACATCCTGGGACATCACTTCCCTTTACCCCTGTTCTGAATCTTGGCTGCAGGTTCCACAGGTGAGGTAGGACAAGCATTAAAATTAGGCCTTGTCCTCTCAAGAGCTGGGGCTAATCCTTTGTATTCTCATTAGTCATCACTGTGCTCCCTAAGACAAAGCTGCTAAGGTGAACCCCTGGCTAATAAAATGTCCTATATTACCTCCTAGTTATGAGGAAACCAGGCTAACACTCCAGCTGGGATACATGTTGAGATGAGGTGAGAGAAAGGTGCAGCTGCCTAAGCCCCTCTGGAATCCAGGATGTTTATTGAGGTGATTCAATAGAAGACTTCAGCTTCTTTTTGTTTACTTTGGGGTTTTCATTTTTCTACCCTATTGACATAGTGAAGTAGGGAAAAGTTTTTAATGAAGTTATTGTTATTTACTTGCTTGAGGCTGAAATCTGATCCTATAAAATGAGTTCCTAATATGTTTTCAAAACATTATCTCTTACTCCTATTTTATTTTTATTTCAGAATGTGGCTGACTGCATATTTCTTACATGGGTAATGGGATAATTTGAATGCTATATGCAATTCTTGGAGTTAGAACAAGGTGCAGGTGGCTAGAAGATTTTCAGTTAAGCACTATGCAATAGAACAAGGATAAGAGCTGCAGGAACTAAAAGATTTTAATTACTATTATTCCGTAATAAAATTATATGAAGAGATAATAGGCAAAACCCCTGAAATGCCTCGTTACTCTGCTTGGGTGTCATGAGGCAGCTGGTTGTAAAATGCTGATCTAAAGCATGAAAATATTTGAAGCAAGTCTGTATGTAGAGGAAAAGTGAAGTAAGATGTAAAGTCTGCACAGGAAGGACTCAGTCCATGTAGAAGTGGTCCTGGCTGTTTATCTTTCTAGAACTTAAATCTAGAGCTTGGTCTTGCCACCTTCTTCTACTGCAGAAAGAGAAAAGACAGCCTTTGCGATAAACTAATGGAGGATTAGTGACTTCTGAACTGAATACAAGTTGAAGGAAGGAAATGCTTCCTTCCTCAACAGTTTGCTCACCCTGAAAATATAAAATTGCCTCCCCTATAGGTTGCAGATGAAAGGAGGTGGTGTTCTAATATGTTGATACAACTGCTGGGATTATTGTGGTTGTTGCTTGAGCTCTTTGGCAAATAAAATAATATTTTAGTGTTGTTAGTCCTGGAAATCTACCGTTTCCTTCAGAAAATTGGAAAAGATTGTTAAATGAACATTTTAGAATGCAAATCCAATTACCTTCAGCAAAAGGTGCAAGTGTTTCTATTTCAGTTTAGAGTTTTGCCTTAGCAATCAGTGGTGTTCATAACATTAAGCACATCTCTGTTCCCATTTTAGTAAAAAAGCAAAATATGAGATGCTTCTTCCCTACAGCAAGAAAAAGGAGACATGCCATGAAATTTTTCTGTATGAAAAGCAGATGAATACTGCAATGAAGGGCAGTAAAAAGCTCTTCTCTAATTAAATCGTGGGAAATTTGGTGATGTCAAATCTACTGCTCTGCCCTGAAGTGACTGGTTACCTGTGCCCTCCCTCTCTGCTGTTCTAATACTTGACTGTGTATTTCTCTGCCCTACTGTTTCTTACCTGTCCCTTTTGAAGCTTCTCATGGGAGGGTGTTCATGCTTGGAGAGTATGATTGCAAGCCCCAACCAAAACAGTGGTGAACAATTAAGCAAAGTCTTATCCAGTGTGAAAGTTGTTGGCATTGTCTCCTCCTTGGCACAGTGTTCCAGTACAGCCTGGCCAAGACCATTGGACCGAGAGCTCCAGGCAGGGCAGGCGAGCTCGTGGGTGTCAGGCTCTGGGCACTCCTGAAGGAGGAAAAGCGTGCTATTGTAGTGGGCTTTGACTTTATGTGATGGCTTCTCTTTCTCCTTAATGAGAGCCATGGATGGCTAGAGAGGCTTCTCCTTGGATACTTGGTCTCACTGTAGATTTTGCATCTTCTTAGTTTCTGTGCTCCATTTTATAAATAAGAATCACTTTTCAGGAGATGTAAATCTGGGCTGCAAATGAGAAAGTACTTAATTTTTGTGTTCTGATCTCACTCGCCTTAGGCAGCTGCTCTGCTGATTTGACTCGCAGCCCCTCTGCCCTCACCTTCTCAGCCTCTTCTGCTGCCTGGAGTCATCAGACAGCTGCTGTAATTGGGCTGCAGTTACTGTGCCTCATAACCTGCACAAGGCTGGCAGCTGGTGCCCTGTGGCTGTGTCAGAGGGATGGGACCTGCCCTCGGGCAGCTGACTTCCCACACAAGTCTGGGTCCACCCAGGGCAGGGCAGAGTGGTGGCCTTTTGAATCCAAATGTGTGGTGGGAATTAGATAATTGGTTCAGCAAATTCCTGGTGAGGGACCAGCAGATTCAGCCAAGGCTTCCTTTTGCCATTTTTATCTGGCAGATAACTGAGAAATTTCCATGCAGCTGTGTCAGCTCCTGGCAAACACAGCAGCTGTCACCCTGAAATGTGCAGGCCAGATGCGCTTTGCTGCCTCTTACCCTCTTTATTCCTCCTTCTCCAAAATGATTTTGCTTCATGAAACAAATACTCTGGGGTGTTTGAAGCTTCCCAGTAATGACTCTGGATGGAAGTGTTCCCACTGCAGTTTTGGGGTAGTTGTAGCTGCAGAGCCCTAAAGTGTCTGGCCCCCTGACTCCTGCACCTTTTGACTTGTGTGTGGGAAGCTCCCTTAGAGCTTGTTATTGTGACACAAAATACCGAATAGCTTGAGGTATTGAGGTGGTTTCACTACAGTAAAATGCTTTTATTTGCTTGCTAAAACCTGTGGGTGTGTAGCGTCAATACAAACCTCAAAAGAATAGGATAGTATAAACACCCCCATTTCAGACTGTTTTGTGTTTATTAGCTCTTCAGCCTCAAATCATTACATATCTGCACTGTGCAATTGAACTTGGGTAATCTAAAGTGAAATAGATCTTTCTCTACTTGGAGGATCTGTGCTGGGGGTATGAGCACTCGTGTTGCTCAAGGTCCTGTAAACACACAAGTGCAGAAGGAACTTCCTTTTCACTGAAAATCAAAAGTAAATTTCATATGTGGACTAGATTGTTTTATTTGTTTTAAAATCAAGTAGATATAATTTCTCTCTCTCTTTTGTCTCAAACAGAGATACATCCTGCTGTGAAACCCAATGTAATAAGGTCAACACCAAGCCTTCAAAGTCCAAGTGCAAAACGACTGCTTGCACCCTCCAATCACTCTTCATTAAGTATTTTGGGGAAAAGAAACTACAGCCATCATAACGGGCTTGATGGTATGTGAAGGAATATAAGAGAAATATTCTTTAACTCTCTGAATTGCAAAACTTTCTGTGAGCCTGAGGTAACGTTAAATGAGAGTGCACAGACTTAGAAAAATGTAAGATATGGATGGCATGTTTATAGCATCAGTGCAATGAATGGTGGTGCCTATTTGCTGGATAAAGATATATTAATACCATCTGTTATAAAAACTCCATTTACCATTTTTCTTACTGATCTTGATTTACCAAAAAAGGACAAGAAAAGAATAAAACTATTTTGTTGAAGGCAGAGATGCAGCATGTTCTATTTTTGCTTTTTTTGCCTTGCACCGTAGAAAGCCACTCTCCCTGCAGAGGAGGAAGCAAAAGAGGTGTGTCATAGAGGTGTAGGAGAGACTTTTTCTGTACACTGTGCAGTTCCAGATGTGATTTTTAGGCTTGGTGTACCTGGCCACTTTCTGACACCTTGGCACAAACTGAGCAGGACTGAAGCTGTGAAAAAAAAAAACAAACAAAAAAACCACCAAAACCAAACAACCCTCGACAAAAAATAATAAACAAATATGGAAATATGTGAATAAGACTAACTTTTCTCAAATAATCTTTATTTTTCATCCTGAAAAGTGACTGTGCATTATCGATGATTTTTTAATCTTTACCAAACAGAGAGATTTTTCAACTCTAACTGTAAACAGTTTTACCTTGTCCAATTAAGAGGAGAATCCAACAGGATATAATGTTTAATTACAAGAAAATGCATGCATGCATTCCTGATCCCCCTTTGTGAGATATAACTTCTGTAAGCCATTAGTTTATTTGTTCTGTAATTGAATAAGGTTACTGAGGGTAGAAATCTATCAGACACTGGGCTCTCAAATGGACTGTTCAGGAGATGATGTTCACAAAAGAGGTGTCTGTCTGCTTTCATGCTTCACAGAATAGGTCAAGGTAGGAAGGAGAGGAATTGCCTTTCAGACAAACTCATAGAAATAGTATTCCAAATAAAGGGAGGAAAACCTGATTCATTATCCACAATCTTTTCCATAATCATGTTTTTCTGTCATTGCAAACACTGCTTGTATACTGCAGTGAAAACACCTACTGTACATTTTACAAACGCCTAGATAGGAATCATAACTTCCTTTGACAACAAGTGGTTATTTAGAATACACAGAAGAGAGGATTACTTGCATTTCTGCTCAGCATGCAGCTACTACACCACAGACAAACAACATTCATGACAACACAAGCTCTTTGGGGGACCCAGGTGACACCATGTGACTTGCAGTTGGAATAAAATATGATATCTGCATTAGTCGGCAGAGCCATAAATGCTGACTTTCCACTGCAGACTTTGAAGATGGAGTTCTGCATGGATGGTTTAGTAGTTGCTGCATGAGATTGTAAACAAAGACCTCCCCCTCCACCAATGCTGGCTATTGGACTGGACTCTCCATGTAAGCTGAGTGATGAATTACTTTCCCCTGGATGTAAAGGTGATCATAAAATGCTGTCAGTTAGAGAAGACCTCAAAGATCAAGTCCAGCTGTCAACTCAGCTCTGCTAAGCCCACCACTAAACCCTCCATGCCACAACTGTTAAATCCCTCCAGGGATGGTGACTCAACCACTTCCCTGGGCAGCCCTTTCCAGTGCCCAACAAGGCTTCCAGAGAAGCAGTTTTCCCTAAATCCAACCTAAACCTTCCCTGGCATCATTTGAAGCTGTTTCCTCTTGTCCTATCACTTCTTATCTGTGAGAAGAGACTGACCCCCATCTTGCTGCAACCTGTACATTTCTCCAGCAGAGAAGGCTGTAGCAGTAAGTTCAAGGTAATTATTATGATTTAGACCCTCCTTATGTCCCTGTAAGGAGGCATGCTTGGAAATCTGTAAAATTTTTCTTTTACTTAGTATGGGTGTTCTCCTCAAAGTAGAGTGTGTAAAACCAGTCATTAGCTACACTTATTAATGTGTATCAGTCAGCTGTGTTAAGGCAATTTGCACAAAATAGCATCTAATTTGAAAAATTAGTGTTAAGAACTGCAAGTCATTGCTTTAGGAAATATTGCTGCTTATCTGTTTTCTGTGAAAACAACATACTGGAAAGCATAAATCCTAATAAAGTGAAATCTCTATTTTTCTTAGTGCAAAAATGACTACTTTAGTATTAAAAATGTCTATTTTGGTTATTATTCTTGCCACTCTCTTTAATTAAAATGTGGAAAAGTGTAAATAAAATGCAATGAAAAAGTAACAGACCAGCAGTAATGATACTCAACAGCATAGATTCCATTTCTTCTGACTTAAGAGTGATTACTTTCAATATTTGCCATTTGCCATTTACCTCCTCCTCAGCTTATTGGTAGGTATAAAATATATATTTTCTTTTGTTTGTGTTTTATCCAGCTTTTCTTCAGTACCAGATCAGCTTGGGAAGTGGTGTCTTTTGTGTCCTTTCCCTGACCATAGAGTACTATTTGTGCAGTGAAAGGTTTTGCCAGCCCCCAGAGTTTTTGTGTTACTATAAATACACTAAAAAGCTCTTTTGGTTCCAAAATACTATCGATTGCTGCAGGTTTGATTGTGTTGTATCAATTAACAGTATCCAGAAAGCCTGATATGGAGTTGATGACAGATTCTGCCTTTCAGTGCATACTTTGGTGAAATGAGCAAACAGAAAGGAGCATGGAGGACTTATATTAAATCTCATTTGCTATTTTCATAATCTTAATATTATCGAGGTGGAAATGTTTATTATTTACTGCATTTTCAAGTTTACTTTTTTTTTTCTAACACTATTGGGTATTTGTTGTGAGAAAACCACATGAATGTTTACTTAAGATATACAATATTTCACAGAATTCAAATAAATGTTGCTTAGGCTTGTGCAAATGTATATTTAGATTAACATAATTTAAATCAATCTTACTGCCTAGATGAGTGCCTTATTCTGGCAGAATTTCTTTTTAAGCAAATTAATAATTATTTGCTTTGAATATAGCAGTACATTATGGAAATGGCTCTTTTTTATGCCTCTTTGGGGAAGTGGGGGAAGATTATAAGAAACATCATTAAGGTTTAGTTAAATGCTTTTAAGAGTAATAAACAAGAATATGATTAGCCTTTCTTATACAAGTCTTACATTGGCTTGAGTTTTCCTTTTAGCCAATGCAGCACAAGATTACCTTTCAGTTTTCCATGGATGCACCTCCAGAAAGAGTCTGGTGCAATTGATAGGGATGAAGGAATTTGGTGGTTTTGACTGATTTTGCTTGATCATTGTTGAGAATGATGAGGGAGCTCATTTATCTTTTTTTTAATGGGGATATTGTGCCCTGATATCTTTTTATTGTCGGTCATGGACATGAGTGAAATTGCTCTGCTTAAGCCCTGTGTATTGTAGATAGAGAGAGGATCTTGTAGGTTTTTGTGTCCCTTATTAGGAGGAACACCTGCTGGATAGTCTTAGAAAACTGTTTTTCATTTTATTTTCAAGCAGCAGCAAATCTTGCATTCTGTAAGATGTAATCAAAAATGCCAGTGAACTCGCATTTTGCTGTTCTGGAAGTGTCTTTGAGAAGTTTTTGTGTAATATATATTCTGGAGCTTTTAACTACTCTGAGATGCAGCATTTCAATTGCTGCTGAAATTAAAGTCAGCATAAGATATTTAAGTGGTTCTCTGCCGTGAAGATAGCCTCTGTCAAGTGGGAAAATTCCATCTTCAGAAAATCACGATGTTGCAGAAGGTTACATGTATCCAATTTTGTTACTGGAGTTGATGATGGAAAGATTTAGGTGTGACTGTAAAGTGCTTTGGATATTTTGAATCTGATCTTTAAATTACAGTGTCTGAAATTATTCCAAGCAATTACTTTCTCCCACAAGCTGCTTAACTGTGAGCAACAGTGTGTCCAAGCAGTCAAATTTCACGTCAGCCTATTGTTTTGGCAGGGTGAGTAATGATAACTTTGCTTATAGTATTTGGAAACATCAGGTAGAGGTATTTTACACAAGAGTAATCTCTGTCATCTGACACGCACTTCCTCACCCTTCATGCATGAGAACCAGAATATCCACAGGATGTCCAAGGCATCAGCATCACTAATGAGGTACAGAAATCTGTCTGTGCCTGTTTGATACAATTTTCATGTTGTGGACAAAAATAAAAGAATCAGCTTTTCATAGCTGAAGAGACTTGAATCTACAGCCCTGTTCCTCCTCCTCTCTTCCCTGCCATACCTTTAGTGCTGTATTTCAGTCTGACATGTCCTGCTGACTTCAAGAGGATTCTTTCAGCAGTCAAATTTCTGTTCTGGAATATACTGAAGTGTGCAGCAGGTATACGAAGTATCTAGGAATGAGGCAACAATTTTGGGGTCTGTTTTCCTAGGTACCCACACATCTCTGGCCTGGCAGGATGAGAAGGTGAGATGAGAAATTGGTAAATAGAGAAAGACCTCAAAAAGATGTACCTTCTCTCTTAGATACTCTTTTGGTCAATCTTTCTGTCCTTGCTTACGACTGCTACTATTGGCTATTCAGGTGATAAGCAAGGTAGAAAGGCTTAGTTTCCACTCCTATTTTTTCATGAGGAATTTATGACATACAGAGGAAAACATAAGCAGCCTGACTGACACTCAGGGAGACTAAAACCTTTCCTGTCACTAATTTTCTTGGAACAGAGAAAATAATTATAATACTTGCTTCATTATAATTAAGTTCACATAACACTGTGTGAAAGTATATTAAAGGGAAG
The DNA here is from genome assembly GCA_018697195.1 of Certhia americana. Lineage (NCBI taxonomy): Eukaryota > Metazoa > Chordata > Aves > Passeriformes > Certhiidae > Certhia > Certhia americana. The sequence goes on along the minus strand of CM031859.1, from coordinate 87,981,316 downwards.
GAGGTTTCACTCTAGGATGGAATTTTTCAGCAGCTATTGAGTTGTTTTTTCTTAAAGGTGTCTGATTTTTTTTATCACAATACTATGTTTCAGTAGAGACAGATGTTCTGCTATGGTGGCAGAGGAGCAGCATGGATGGCACATCAAAAAACATCTGGTGCTCTGTAACTTTAAAAAAGAAAACCCTAAATTTTCTCTTACACATTAATAAACAATAAACCTACCAAAGTTATTATAAACCTCATTTACCATATTTCCAACTGAAAGAGAAGAAATGAGTTGTAGCAAACAAGCTGCTATGTGAAATTTTGCCATTTCTCCCATGATAAAACACAGGGTATGATTAATGCTGGATTGTGTATAATCACTCTTCCCAAAAGTGAGAGACAAAAGCTATATATTGCTCCACAGCCAGTTTTCCCTCTGAAGTTTGCTTGGGACATGTGCGTTCTAGCTTTGGTCTTTGGTATATCCAGAAAACACTTTAAAATATTCAGCTACAGATTTCTCAGTCAAATGTTTGCACTGGTATTGATGGAAATGTGAACATGGAAAATAGATCTCTCAAGAAAAAATTATGCTGTGTTACTGTCCTTCACTGGGAAGCTAAGGAAATATGAAAAAGGTGTTTATGGCTCTTAGTTACTTCCTGAAATATATTGTTTTTATACTTATATCATTATAAGAAATACTTAAGAGCTTAGTCCTGCCTTCCTATACAATACAAAGTCATTAAAACCATCTCTGACCCTCAAGAGATTGACCTAACAACATTTTTACATTTAAGTTTTGTAACTTGCACAAGAGTAGCCAATTTCTCACTATTTTCACTGTGCAGTTAGAAGCAATCATTTAAAATATTTATTAGGAAATTATAATGCTCTAAATCTTACATTTCTGTGGTCAGTAAATTCACTTGTTTTTGCAGAGGTACAAATGACGATACTGAAGATGATGAACTACTGACAACTTTCAGAGCCCACGTAATGTGCCTGGAAAGTGACACAGGCCTTAATTACCCAGGATGTTACTGCTGACATTGTCAATCATTTGTAGAACTAAGCTTCTGCATTTCATGTTTGCATATATCAAGTAATTTTTTTTCCCTATTTAAATTTTTGTTACAAACCAGTGAGTTCATTTCTCCAAATCCAGTGATGCAAATGATATTGTGACTTAACATGAAAAGTAACCAAGGAGGAGGAAAACATTTTTGTCCAAAAATAGAAGAGAAATATCTTTTCTGTTTCTGAAAATCTTATCTTACAATGATAAACATGTACATTAAATTTACATTACAGTTATCTTCATTTGAGCTCCTTTGATTGCAAGTAAAAGGACAGTCTTCCATTCTCTGTCTGACAACTGCTTAAACTGCAGGGTATTTTTCAGTGAGAAAAGGAAAGCAATGTAATTTGGCCACAGGAGTGCTTGGGAGGAGCAAAAGCATTTCTGTAAATCCAAGTTTCCTTGGTTTTCCTCTGAGAAAGAACTATTCCTTAACATGTTGTGTATTTTTTAAAATACAGAGATTACTTTGGTTATGCCAAAGTCAAAATACAATTTCCATTCTGAAATGCAACTGAAATGCTCAGGTTTACTGTATCGTGAGAAATGTGAATTATTCCCCAGGGTGAAAGTACATTAGAAATTGAATAAGGGACTATTATTAAATCCTGCATTTATTCCTTTCTTTCAAAAATGTATCTTTGGTTTCTTAAGGCTTCTTTGCCTACAATTGATTCACAAGAAAAGCACAAATCTAGAGTAACATTCATGCTTTAAAGCACTGATTTGAGTGCGCCAGGGATCACTTTGCTTTTGTTTTGCCAAAGAAATAATGAATACTTATAAGAAATTGGTGTGTTGCATCCCTGAACTCACCAGGGCAGCACATGTTTTTGGTAACACTGGGGACAGTGGGATCAGAAAGGGCAAGGCATGTGGGATCCCAGGTGGAGGAGAGGGCACTTCCTGGTAAAATGGCTCATTTCTGCTGTTGAGTCAGTGTTTCTTGGTTTAATATACAAAATAATGTGTAGACATGAAACTGCACCAACCCTGGCTTTTCTAATTGGCAGAATGAATCAGCTCTTCAAACAGCAAACAACACTGTAATTAAGTTAACATTTAAACCACAATGCAGATAGCCAGAGCTTAATTCCTAGAATCACTACTTTCCCCTAGCATTATTTTAAAGAATTACAGTTTCAGAAAGAGAATCCTGTCTGTTTAATAACAGGATTAGCAGCATATTACCTCCTGAATTACGTGTTCTGGATTCAAGATCTGGAGTTCATACTCAAAGTGCTTCTGTGTATGATTACTGTCAAGTAGCTTGATCATTTTTTGTAAGCAGTGATTGCAGAGCAATAGTTCTTAACAATTTCAGTACATAATGCAATAGGGAAGGCACCTTCACAAAGTGCTTAGTTGGTGGAACTGGAAAGATCCACTGTGATAATTTTGTGTGGGTTTGGGTTGTTTTTCTTTTTTTTTTGCTTTTTTGGGTTTTTTGGGGGTTTTTTTTGTTTTTTTTGGTTTTTTTTTTTTTTTTTTTTTTTTTTT